>CM060877.1:27404841-27530926 GCA_030737845.1 Acorus calamus | reverse complement strand
ATTCTGTTACTTCTTGCAAGTTTGACAAGCACATTTTGTTGACTTCATATGGTGACCGAGGAGAGGCAGCTAGGATGATCTAGTTAGAGCCTATGTTGCAAATATATCTATGCGTAATATCTGATCTGTAATCAAATGAAGGAATTGTTAGGCAGTCTTTGTGTATAACCTTAATTTATGCATCATCCCGGAGCGCACTGAAATTCTCGTCTTCCTAATTTGAATATATGGTTCACTGCTTGTTATATGTATTAAATTTATAAAAAAATAGTAGTTTAGTGAGTAGATTTTGCACCTATCCATGTGCTTGCACACTTTTGAGTGCATGGTTACAAGTGAGATTATGTTTAACCAACATGTGCCTTTAGTTAACTGTCACCTGATCAGGATAGACTAGTTTACATACATGAAAAAGAGTGAGAATCCAGTCCCCACTCTTAATCCCCACTGATGATATTTATAGTTATGTTTCACCCAAGTTACTTGTTTTGCTGCTCGAATTTGTGAATTGAAGATACTTTGTTGTATTGTTAAAGTGTCTTTTTCTTATTATCTATGCAAGTTCCTCATATTTCGTATGCCAGTTCCCGAAGTGCATGTTCATCCCATCCTATTCCCTAGCAAGGAGATTGAGCATAACTTTCTCTAAATGGTGGAGTGGAAGCGTAACATAGTCCAACAAATAACTTGATAATGCTTGTGAGATGTGGTTGTAGACCCTTGTCTTCTTTATTGTACTTTTATTTAGGGTAGAATGGCCCTTAATAAGCTACAACATCTCTAACATATAGTGATAGACCATTGCTGGTACTAAAAAGGCTCGGGTTAACACATGTCCAGAATTGGTTGTGAGCTAAAAGTGGCTAAACACATTATTTTCCCTCCGGCGTACAGCAGTATGCAAACCTGGGGTATCTCCGAGGCGAAAGTGTCCCTTACCATCAAGCCACTCGTTTGTGGGACATCTTTATTTATTATACTTTGATGGTTCCCATTAATGACGGTGCAGATCAGCCACATTAGGGAAAGGGCCGGGCCTTGTAAACCTCAGCATAGGGTAATTTTCTTAAAGTGTACACACATGGACAATTGAACTCTATTAATTGGACATTTATGACATGAACATGAGCTCTTCTGTTGGATGTTGAAGATTTGATTGTTCAATTGAGCATTCTAAGTGTGGCTTAGAGTTTGACAGGGAGCTAAGAATCCATCCTGAATGTTTTTGGTGTCAAGTATGTCAGAAGATCTTTGGGAAATTCATCCTGAGTGTTTTGGGTGTGAAGTATGTTGGAAGATCTTTGGGAATGAGCTTCAACAAGCAGGTCTTAGCACTCTTGAATCAATTATTTTCAGATTAAGTAGAGAAAGTGATATCATCGATAAAAAGAGAATTAGTAAACATTTATTCTCCTGAAAACCAGCTGAAGTTAAAACTTCACTAACTACTGAGGATGTATGGATATTGCAAGAGAATTTTTTTTTCAGAGAAAAAAATAATTATTCCCCCTGCTGGCCCCGAACCAGCAAGAGCATATTTAAGGGGAAAGATCTCTTTATTTGGATATTGATAGGTTCTCTTTACAGTCCTTGGATGAATGTTTTTTAAGAGCATTTCAGTGGGGAGCTTATATCATGTTGCAGATTATTTTGAGGTTGTGAAACACCCAAGTAATGGTGGAAATTATTTGACATGTCATCTCATTTTCATATTGAGTCTATTTCATACTGACTAGTGTTGGCCACTTGAAAATTTTCATTCTAAAGTCAATGTATGAAGGAAATGTTATTAGAATGAACGAGACAGAAACACTTCTCATGCTAGTAATTATATATGAACCATCCATGCTATTTCCCCCCTTTATAATAGTGGAAAACTATATTTGTCATAACATTAATTGTGCTTGATCCTCTGTACTTCAAAGTTCACAGCCTTTATGTAATGATAGGATGTCATTCTTTTGAGTACATGGAAGTCATCTTGTTTTATCATGACCATTTTTTTTTGGTTTCTTTAGATCTATAACTCGTCATTTTCGTCGCCTTGGGATCGCCGGATTATTTCAGCTGTCTTGTCTATTCCCTTAGATTTATTTTCATTGATCTTGCAGAGAAGAAACCTTGTCTTGTTATTAAACAAATAAACAATGGATTTGAAGTTCAGTTTCAGTTTCAGATATGCAAACCTATTTATTCTGTTCAATTGTATTTCAATTTGTTAGATGTCTCCATACATACACTCAGTTCTTCTGTTGTAGATGGATGACTAGTGAATTTCATTGGGTGGCTTCGCATCGCACGCTGTCTGGAGATTTCTTGTGTTTGGATTTTTTAAGGTACTTTTGCTTTAAGGATGAGTGATTGCTGTGATTGTGACGCCATGAAATTATCTTAACCTTCCTAATCAATCAATACTTTGATGGTGTTCTTTCTGCTTTTTGTTTTTTGCATTCCAAGCATCAAATTTAACCCAAATTGGATATAAAGAATGTCTTTTCTCTGCTCCGCCATTGATTGATGACAAATGCCCCCCCTTGTCTTCCTCTGTAGATTCTGCTTTTACTTTAAAAAAAGGTTGTTGTGGCTTGTTTGTTTAAAGTTTTTTGGAGATTATTTAAGTTCAAAACAACTTTAAAAAGTTACAATATGAAAATTGGGTGAAGAGCTTTTTCTGACTACAGTAAATAGGAAACTATAAATTTTTGTCTTAAGATACAAAACATAGATGAGGAATAACAATGATGCCCCTTTAAGCACACTCACTTCATAAAAGGGTATTTTTAATACTTACACGACTTACATTTTTATTATGTCAAAAAAATAAAATCTACAATCTACAAGTTATAATTTATAATATGTAAATCCAAATTACATGGACAAAACCACAGGAAAATCGGTAAATAAGAAAAATGTAATCTTATTTATGGTCTGTGCATGTTTTGATTTGCTTAGAATATATCATTGTGAAAAGGAAGTATATGGTAGTATTAATCATATATTTCAGCGAGCATGGTATAGTGACTTGAGGACATTGTCTCCCTCAGGGGGTCCCAGGTTTGAATCTTGTATCGACCGGCTGATTGTAGAAGCGTTGTTTCGAAAAATTCTACAATGCTAACAACGTTGCGAATAAAACACATGAAACGCGTCTTCAGCGCTCAATTCTCAGTATCTGTGATGGCGTTCTGTTGGATTTTCCGTGTATCCAAACCTGTCCAAGTCAAGCTGTCAAACCGAGCTAATAGGTCTTTTTATTTTTATTTTGGGTCCCATTCAATGAAAGGTGCATCTTTCTAGCACCGATTGCTAGTCTGCAGCCTAGAACATTTCTAAAGCATAGACAAACTTTAAAATGCCATTTGGTTGATTGAATCTTAGGAAGAATCCTAATACCATTTCTATGATTAGTTGAAGTAAAATAAGGTGGGATAAGAATAGATAGGGAAAATTATGTGTTTTTTTAAAGAGTATAGGTTGGAATTATTATGTCAGTATAAATGAGTATAAGAGAGTATAACAATTTTAAAGTAACCCCTAGGATAAGCTATACCCATTTTATATATTCTCATGGACATGTCAAATCAACTTTTACACCTTATCACATCTGTAGACATGTAAAAAAATAAAAAAATAAATAAATAAATAAAAATAAAAATCTGGGTAGTTCAGCCCTGCCTGGGCCAGGCCCAGGATGGGCCTTGCCAAGGCAGGGCCCAGAAAGGCCCCGCCTGGGCCAGGTCCAGGTCGGGCCCCAAAAAGACCCCGCTTGGGCCAGGCCCAGGCTCAAAATGGCCCTGCCAAGGCAGGGCCCAATCCAAATAAATAAATTAAAAAAAAAAAAAAAAAAAAAAAAGAAAGAAAGAAGAAGTCAAAATCACTCAAATCAAATTAATTAATTAAATTAATTTAAAAAAAAAAAGTCATAACTACCCTCTCCTAAAACTACCCACTACCCTTATAACTACCCCTCCCTTCCTCTATAAATAGGAGGGAGAGGGGGAGAGAGAAAAAAAAAGGTAGGTGGAGAAAATCCTAGGGAGAGAAATAGAAATTCTCTAACTCTCCCTGTTTTTTTAAAGAGTATATGTTGGAATTATTATAGTCAGTATAGAATGAGTATAGAGAGAAAATATAACAATTTTAAAGTAAACCCCTAGGATAAGGCTATACCCATTTGTATATAATTCTCATGAGACCGAGGATCAGAATCAACTTTCTAGCACCTGTATCACATCAAATCACTTATCAATACCTTTTACGCATCAATGGGTTCACATGTCAAATCAACTTTTTCACACTTTATTTATATTTTATTTTTTATCAATAAAAAAATTCAACATTTATTCCTACGTTTTTCAATGAGAATAATAAAAAACATAATCAAACAAAATTTTTTTTATTACTTTAGAATTATTATTTATACTGGTATAGTTATCTATCCAGAATAACTCAATTCCTCAATCCAAACGGAAGGATTCCAAAAGTATGAAAAAATATAGTTTAGTTGGTGATATACTTAGATATAATTGTAGGTCAACTGAATACATGGTGAACTCTAATACAACAAAATTGGTGGTGAATCTATAATACGGGATGAATTCTTTAGCCAATTTTTTCGTTGTTATCCACTGTGCCCATTAAAACAAATTGAACAAGTACTTACAAGAAATATATGGGTGATGATACACTCAATTGATTTTGAAGCCCCAACCACAATCATATCACTAACCCAGTCTAACAATTCCTTCATCATCCATATAAATGTATTACATTCAAACCATCCAACATAACATGAGTTCCCCTAGTTAAAAGCTTGGGATTAAATCTGCATTCATAAAAAATAGTTTTCAATAATCATACATTACTCAAGCAAGTTTTCAACAATACAGGCATCACTCAAAAAGGATATTTTTCATTGTGTGCGCGGGCTGAGGCGTGTGTTGCTTGTCAATCATTTCATGCTTTGAAGGTCTGGTTCATTGTATTCTTGTTCTTTCAACTGATGCACAAAAAATATTGACTTCCTCCTCTTTTAAAAGAACAGAGCTTTGTATTAAAACATATTATACTAAGAATAGACTCACCTTTATAAACAATGCAACATCTTAAAAGACTTTTAGAAACCGAAGAGAGGAAAAAAGCACAATCCAAGCATGTGTTATTCCCTCAGGGGTTGCTCTAAATAATAGAATCGTTATTCAAAACTGAGGCATAGATACAAAAATGAGGGGTCATAAACCTTACCTCCTAAAATAAGAAAATAAGGGAAAGTGGGAAACAATGGGAGATGAGATGATGATGATGACATATCGCATAAAACCAAAACTCATACACAGCAGCTTCACCAAAGGTCTCCCAACTCTGCACAGCTAACCATATTTATAATAGGTGGCCTAGCCTGAGAAACAAAGCCATTGCGATCTAGAAACAAGAATCCAGTTGGGCACCGAAGAAGCAAATGAGCAAATGAATTAAAGACAGAATGTAAGAAACTTAACTCCTTAAAAATCATTAGTAATTCATGGTTGGGTAAAGGAGTGAAGAGATATAATGTTCATCATATCCTTCTCGCTATCTGCAACTGAGGAAGAAGCCAGATGATGATTGATAGTGCTTTTGTATTTGTTATGCCTAAGTATACATATATGAACTTCATGATCGTCTTTAGACTTTCTTGGCTTTAATAATGATGAGACTTCATATATTCCTACCCAAGTCATGTCTATCCAAGGATAAGCTCTCCACCCTAATGAAGGCTCACATACTCCTTTCATTTTTTTCACTTATATGGCTTATTCTAAGCCTTTACAATGCACTCATTTTTAACCTAAATGACTAAATTTATTCTGTCCAACATCCATCCATCCCTAACAACCTGATTCCACAAAACATCCAGCTTAATAAAATGTATTGCCTCCAAGTTCCAACAATAGAATCATAAATTGCTATAACACAAACCACTAGCTTTATCCAGCTAGATGTTAATGTGCTCAAGATTTTCTCCATCAAAATTTTCACTTATACTACTACATTTTTAAATTACAAAAGAATGTGCTTTTATGACATCTTCTGGCAGTCTTATACAAAAGGAACTTCTTCAACTTATATACCCAATATTGATTCGAAACACTTCAAAACCATTTAAAAGCTCCACAAAACCTATGGCTATGATGCTCAATTTTTATGCTCCAGCATTTTTTTTAAGACAATATTCTAGGTTTCAACTGATAATGAATTCAAGTCCAGATTTCTTGAAAAAAAAAATCGTATCTAGCATACAGAAAGAAAAAAAAAATTCAAATGATCCCTCGTAAACAGATAGGCATATAAGCATGTTTGCCAATATGAAGGAAAGTATACAACCTAGAAGGTGGTAACAAAAATCATGACAATATTAATAAAAATGGGGAGTTCCTATATCAGGTGAAATTGAAGTAGTGTGCTAGTACTAAAACTTATGCAAACTGCTCAACATAGCCTGTTTCAAAACAGTGCACCTAATTCCTAAATTACAAAACGACTCAAATGCCATTTCAAAATAACATAAAGAAAGCATCACAGCATCTTAAGATTCAATAATAAAAACAAACATATTAATAGGTTTTCATGACAGAGAAATATAAATGCACAAATAGAAAATATCCATAAACCTACTAGCAATTCTAGAAAACACAGCTCACAAGATAAATGAAAACACCCAAGATAACAGCACTCATTGAATTATAAGAAGGAAGGCTATAAAAGAAAACTTTTAATGAAACGTCCTCATATTGACATAAAAGTTTGGCTTTCCAATTTCAAGGGATGATCTGTGCACATGCATGACAGAAACAACAGATCGAAATACCTTTACAACCAACCCATAATCCAAACCCATTCTACCTCTAAACCTACTCTGTAAGCGAGACCCAAAAAAAAGGAGGAAAACACCACCAGAATTAGCCAGATTTTGTAACTTCTTACAGTTCTCTTAAAAAGACTTTACCTTGATGCAAAAGGAAAACAATTAAAACTAACCACCAAAATGCTTTTTTCTTCCTATCTCATAAGATGTATCTGCACCACAAACCTGTTTACTCCTCCACAACATTCACCAACTCATACTCAACCAGAGACAAGTTATTGTCTTCTTTCACAACAAACTTGGCAGGTTCGGAGACCTCGACACGCCCCCACTTGTCAACGGCTAGCCTCATTGACCCCTTGAACATATCAATCTTCGCATTCCTTAGGATCACCGTAGCCCCTGGCGTCATCATATCAACTGCCAACCAAAAGACAGAAATCCCATATAAAAAATTTATAAAAAAAACCTAAATTGAAGACGGAGAAAAATACATCCAAGTAGCACACACATTTCACTCAATAATTTTTGAGGAAAAATTTTAATTGGGAGAACTCATTGGCTCTTCAATACAGCAGAAGCAATAAAAAAAACTTCAAGAAACCAGTAATCACTATATTTTTGCATTAAACATTACCACCAATGGTTGCAAAAACTTCAAAACAAACCCAAAATAAAAAAATTCACCGCACATGTAGAAAAAAACATGAACCCTTAAAGAAAACATAAAAATTTAATCATTAAAAGAGATCCATCGTGTGCTTAATAGTCATCCAACGATAACACAATGAAAAGATGAATCTTCAAGAACAGCTAACCCTAAATCAAGGTCATAACATGTCATGATCACTACAATTAGGTTTTCCATAAAATCCATAACACACACACACACACCATACAAATCCAAACCTTATCACCTCCTCCAAAACCAAACTACCAAAGAAATCCACAGTTACGATCAAAGTTACCCTGCTCATTCCGGGCGGTGAAGACGATCGTCCCGGTCTCGTCTCCGACGACGCACTCAGCGATCCGAGTCTGGCGGAGGCTGGCGGAGGCGGCCCGGCCCTTCTGGAGGACCGTCTTCGAACTCACAACCTTCACCGTCAGAGTGTGCCCGGTCGTCCCCGGCTTCAGCTGCTCCACCTTCGTGAACACCGGCTTCCTCAGCCCCGGCTTCTCCACCGCCGCCGCCGCCGCCGCCGCTCCTCCTTCAACGCCTCCTTGAACCGCCGATGACGACATTTTCTTCTCCTGCGAAAATGAAGGAACAACGAATAATGGAACCCTAGAGAAACCCTAACCCTAAAAAGTCGGATTTTGAAAAGTTTTTCTGAGGGTCCCTTCTCGGCAGAAAAAAAATGACGATTGGATATGATGATTTTATAAATTACCTATATTGCCCCTAGCTTTTGTCAGATATTACGGTTTGCCCTGGACGCTTATTGGTCCGTCTCGTTGGTTTCATTAAAGTTTTGTATCTGTTTCGGGTTGATTTCTCGGTTTTGCCCCTAGTCCTTGAGTGAAATTACGGGGTTTTGTTTGGACAGGATTACCCTTGGTAGTTCACGATGAGTTCGAAGAGGTAACTGGTCTTTTAAGCATTGTGTGGGGATAGTATTGTCATTTGGGTTCTGGGTTTTATTGATTGGGTGTTTCGTTGATCGAGTCATCGAGACCGTCTAATTCATGGGAGTCATTTTCGGTGGTCTTTATGACTTTATGTCCCGTATGTTCGTCAATGGGTTTGGGCCTAGGATTTGTTGGGCCCAGCCCACGATAAGTGGGCCTGGTGCAATGCAAACAGTTCATTATATCTGCTACAAGGAAAAGTAAAATGTTACGCAAAATCCATTTTACAATACACATGACACTTTTAAAAAAAAAATCATATGGCAATGGATTAAATGACATCATTTATAAAAAATATGAATAATGTTTAAAGATCTATATACTTTAATACATGAGTATGAGAGGCTAACGATGTATATTAGACTACATTTGTGACAGTAAAAATGACTAAGAATAATAGAATTCGAAAAGGAAGATGATATGTCTAGTCTCTTTTATGAGTTTATGTTTTATATTATTTTATAAAATAATCTACTTTATTAGCTAAGCATATACTTTAAAAAAATGTATTGTGAACTACAAATGTGTTGCAAATGGGATTGAATGTATCATTTTTTAAGTTTAACTAACTCTGATAAACTAAAATTGCTTTGATACACTCAGCCCTAAAAATAGTCTCACTTGTAACCTTGATGTCATATGCATTTATTGAAGATCAAATTGAATTCGAATATAAATATATGTGACCTCAAATAAAATAATCGAGTTAAAAATTAGGCTAAATTTAGGGCTGGATGTATATATGAGACAATTAGGGCATTAGGTTGTGTTTGGATGTATAATTTAAAAATTAATTTTAAGAAAAATCTGGGTGTAAAACTGATTTTACGAGAAATTGGCTCTCTACAGCTTCTGAAAAAAGGGTTTGAAAAAAACAGTTTTATACAAATTCAAAAGCTGCTCAAACTCGTTCGTCTAAATGAGGAGTGTAACTGCGTTTTTTTTCAGCCGTCCAAAAATGACCTTCATCCGTATTCCGCACATGCATCAACCGAAAGATCGGTGAACCCCATCACATGACACATAAGGCCCACCAATAATGGTGACCGTTCACTCACACGTGCGATAATCCCCACACGTGCGCATTGACCCACCCCCACCCAAAACAGATAAACACAACCGCGTCTGACGACCCCTCCTTTACATAGGCCGAAAATAAATGAAATTTTTTTAAAATAAATAAATAAATAAATAGGGAACAATCCATATAATCCCTGTAAACTACCTAAAATACATATACCCCCTGACTTTTCCTGAAATACATATAAACCCTTAAAAACACTTATATAAATCCAAATAATCTCTTAAATTTAATTTTCGTTAACAAATTTAAATTATTCTACTAATATAATTTTTTATTAATCCTGGATGAGAATATAGTATGTCACAAATCCTTATAATTATTTATAAATGATGATTTTGTATCTCCGGATAAGGTTTTATAATTTATCTAGAGAGATAAAATCATCAGTTATAAATAATTTTCATATTTTTAATAATTCAGAGGGTTATTTGAATTTATATAAGTATTTTTTATAATCTATCTAGAATATTATCTGTCAATAAATATTAAATTCAGGGGGTTATTTGAATTCACACAAGTGTTTTCAAAGGTGTTATATATGGACTTTAAAAAAAGTAAGGGGGTTATATGAATGTCAGGCAGTTACAGGGGGTTATTTAGATTTTTCCCAAATAGAAAAAACAAATATGCGATTAAGACTCACAGCATGTCCGAATCGCTGCCACGTAAGCAAATTTTTTTTAATTTTTTCGACATTAAAAAAAAGGCCTCCCATTTTTTAGCCGTCTCTCTCTCCCCTCCTCTCCCTCTGAATTTTCAGAGTTTCCGCAACAACCGATCAGATTTAAAAAATTCAAAAAATCGGATTTTGGAAGAACAAATACACAAATTCGACAGATTTATCTAATCTTCAATGGACTCCGATCTGTGGATATCGCGATTGGCGGCGGCGAAGCGTCAGTACTCGCTTCACCAGCAGCATCAGAGTCACCAATCTGGTATGTCTCTTTTGTCTGAATCTCAATCTTTTTTTTTATTTGTGGGTTTTCGTTTTCACGGTGTTTAGTTTGGTGGGTCGGTCTCAGATCGGTTTGGAGTGGACGATTTCGAGGTGGAGGAGGAGGAGGTCAGGCCGGACTTCCCTTGCCCGTACTGTTACGAGGACCACGACATCGCCTCTCTCTGCACGCATCTCGAGGACGAGCACCCCTTCGAATCCAAAGTCACCGTGAGCGCTTGTTGTTTTGTTTTGTTTTGTTTTGCTTTGCTTGCTTGTTTGTGTTGATCTTTCTATTTGGGTTGTTGGTTTGATGGGAAATGATAGGTTTTGATATATATGATGTTGGGATTATATATTATTTTTCATTATAGGATGTGATTTTGTCGTAAAGTTGACTCCTTTAGAGATTTTTGTTGATGATTTTATGAGTAGTTTATTGGGTAGTTATGGAAGGCTCTCTGAGAGGAGGACTTTGGATGGCATTGGCATCTAATTCTGATTGATTGTTTTTGTATTTTTTTAAAAACCCATTTTGAAAAAAGAGGTTACAATTTCAAGCATTAAATAGTATCTTCACAGTGCGATTTCTAGTTTTCTTGTACATTGAATGTCTTCTGGTTCAGTTTCTGGAGACAAGTGAATGTTTAGTGATTTGTTTTGGAATATGGTCAGAGGTTTATTTAAATCTGCTAAAATGTATGGTTCTAGATATTATTTTGGCATGATAAAATTAAACATGAATGGTTGAGTACTTTTGGGGGAAAAAATTCTTCTATGACATGGTGATCAGAAATGTTTTTGTCATCATCAAGAAGTGGGTGATTTTGTGCATTTGGATTTCTTGACTAATGTTGGTGTTTC
Source organism: Acorus calamus (assembly GCA_030737845.1). Lineage (NCBI taxonomy): Eukaryota > Viridiplantae > Streptophyta > Magnoliopsida > Acorales > Acoraceae > Acorus > Acorus calamus. The sequence goes on along the minus strand of CM060877.1, from coordinate 27,519,565 downwards.
TCGTCACCCCCAAAAAGCATGGGATGCTGTGTTTTCTTGTGTGTTTTCTGGTTGGGTGTATCATTTATATATTTCGTCATATCTTCCTCTTCATTAGCTTCCTTGGCTGAAATGGTTGTCTCTGCTATTTTAATTGAATGGGAGAAGTCGATTTTATTTTGGTTGTTCCTTTGTCTAAATTGAATTCATCTTGGACCCTTTTCCTGATGGACTATGAAAAGGTGTATTACGGTGTGTGATGCATTTCCTCATTTACTGGCTGTACGTGCCTTCCCATAGTTTTGAGATGGGTTATCCATTATCCTGTTTTCAGAATCGCATTTATTTCGAAAACTGGTTTGATTATTCTGGTTATATTGCCTGTGTAAAGATTGACAATTTCATATGAAGCTGAATCATTTGCTGGTCTTGGTATCCTTGCACTATCTGTATGGTGCAGATTTCTTTGTGCACTTACCCTGATTCATATAATCACATCTCTAAGCTCTCTTCTTTTTTCAATTTTCTCACAGGTCTGCCCAATTTGTTCTGTTAAGGTTTCACGGGACATGCTGAGTCATATCACACTGCAGCATGGACACCTTTTCAAGATATCCTATTTTTATTGCTGATATATATATTTTTTTATAAGATATTTGGTCAACTTACTATTGCTGTGATACTTCTCTTTAATTAAATATAAATGTGTGATGTTGTTCTTTAACTAGAGATTACTTGCAGAGGCGTCGAAGGTTACGTAGAGTTGCTCTTCCTAACAGTCAGGCTCTATCTCTACTGGGTAGGGACCTTCGAGAAGCCCACTTGCAGGTGCTCTTGGGAGGTAGTGGGTATCGATCAAGCAATTCTAATGCATCAAATGCGGCCACAGATTCATTATTATCATCTCTAGTTTTAAACTTCCCTGCTTCTGATGTGGAAGAAATTTCAAAATCTGCTGTTGCGATTGCGGAAGATACTTCCACTAAAAAGACAGCATCTACACAGACTTTTAAACCAAGGTATCACCTCCATCACATAGAAGGGTAGATTTTTCTGTTGTCAGTTTTTTGAAGAACTTAAAATAGGAATTTTTGTTTCAGAGGCCCATTCATTTGTTAATTAGACTTGTCTCCATAGATTTCATAACTTGTTAGCTTTTATTTGTTTACCTTAAAAAATTCAAAAAAATTCTCAGATCTTGAGATGCCAAGAATAACCTAGTGGAGTGGTGGTGGGTGGGTTGGATCCATAGCGCAGTAGTTGTCAAGACTATGAGGTCATTGGGTTCAAGTCTCAATTTACCTATCATAAGCAGGGTTCAAACATCTGAAGGGTAGAAGAACCCTGTTCAAACCTGGTTCGAACACCTAAAGGGCTGGGATCATTCTCAAAGAACCCTTCAAGCGTTTGAACCCCGTCTGAACTGGGTTCAAACCAGCTTGCAAGTGTTCAAATGCCTGAAGCTTAGAACGAACATTGTTCGAACAGGGTTCGAACGTTGAAGGCTGGAATGAACCCTCTTCGAACGAGGTTCGAACACCTCAAGGCCTCTGGTCTTCCATATTGTAGCATGTGCCCGCACATTGATGACACATGCGGTGCATGTGCATGCCTAGGTGCACATTGGTACGTGCGGCCACACTTTAAACTATGATTTTGGCATTCTCTTCTTTATATATTTAGGCTGGATCCCTATAGTTTTCTCAAAAAAAGGCATTACAATGTTGAATTAAATTTTACAAGTAGTCCATGTTAAAATTGCTGACAATAAACCTTGATCATTGCTGCTTGCTTGTTACGAGTCCCAATCTTGTTAAGATGAAATCCTGAACTGATTGATTTTTTTTCGTGCCCAGAATTTTTTTCGTGGGCCAAATTTAATTACCTCTGTGTTTAAATAACCAAGTTTCGCTAGGTCAAAACAATGTTCTGAGGAAAAGAACTGTTATAGACTCTTTTTACCAGGCTGACTTACCTTGTATTGGTAAAACTGGTTATGGTTATGATTAGAATTTAGGACCGACTCAATCAGTTGAACCTGCACGTGATTTTAAACCTACTGGGGAATTGTTGTGATAGGGACAGTTTTATATATTTGTTTTCATGCAAATCGTTAGTTGCAAAATTTCCTTAATGAAAATTTTGGATGATTACTTGAGCTTTCTCAGTTGGTGAAATCTCCTATAATAAAGTCAACCAAAATTTTAACAAACCACTAAAATATGGATAAATAACAAGGAACAATGAGGGAAAGTCAAGGCATGCCCACTTGTGCGGAGTTCCAAATGCTTTTAATTTAGTTTAGTGGTTTTTTTTTCTTGCTAGAAATTTTTGTGTCCATAGATTAGGTGATACAACTAAAACATATTGTGTAACTCGCCATACACACGAGGCACTGAAATTAAAATCACAACTATTGTAAACTATGCTTGAGTAGCTACTTTACATCTATTGGAATGTCCTATTCATGCATCTCCAGCATCTTATCTTAACTTGTATAATAGAAATTCTCCCTGCTTGTGCATTGAGTCTGTGGTGCAACTGTACATGCATCAGGGGGCAATTATGCCTCGCTTTAGACAATCAATTTTACGAAAAGGTCCCCAGTTCCTTGAAAAACCAACATTTATAATAAAAAAAATATAATGTTATAATATGAATATTCAAAGGTTATGTTTGATCCTCTTTTTCACATTACAATTTTCACCTAAGATTTAAAAATACTTCTTGGAGCTTGGACCTGCTTAGTGGTTGACAAGAGAATTTACGACATAGGTTCGAGTCCCAATGTATACCTACCAAAAACAATATTCTATCGATTACATGCACATCACATGTTCAGTTAACCAGTGTTCCTTAAATGTCATACTTTGCTTACTGTTGAGGATGTTATACATAAATTGTGATGGGAACATGTGCTGCATTCAACTTTTTTTTGTTTGTATTTTCTTTGTGCATGTGAAGAATGATGGTAACACAGTGATTCTATAATATTTATGCATCTTTGATGAAATTTTGAAGAATTTCTACTAGGCAAGGTGTATGAGGATTTTTAAAATATTGTTTATAGGAGACCTATGAACCTATCAATAGATTAGAAATTGGATGTGGATGCAAATCCATCATATGAGTTCATTGACATAGATGGTGAGCAATGCCTTCTCTGGACATGGCGCATCCCTATAGGCATATATTTATTGAGAGAACTTTGCATCATAAGGAATCTCTGGTCCAATTATGCAGGCCTCTTTTGTTTCCATAACAATAATAAGAGATGAGTCGTGAGATGCATGTCATTGAGTGGTCAGAACCATACAACATGTTTCCTATGGGTAGATCATACTTTTTGAATTAATTTTAAATACTGAAATAGATAGTGGGAATGGACGCTGACAGGTTGTAATGCACAAATTGGATGCTTCAGTAAATTGATATTTATATGGTATTATGAAGTCGTGTGCAAATAATTGCTAAATATAGTGGAAAAGGACATGGTGTGTTTTTCTTGTCATATATACATGTTGTGTGTTAATGAGGTGTTTTGAGGAACGATTTCTTTTGTCATGTGGCCTAGAATTGACTGATTGGACAGTGAATGGATAATTATCCAGATGATTGATTTTACAAATTTTTGGAATCCTATATTTTCTGTGTGAGATATACAAAAAAAAAAAAGGCGATCTCTATCTTCTTCACTGTTTTCTCATGGCATCAATTGAATTGCTACATCAGTGCTCTGAAATGCCAGTGCTCTTATTATACTGTCTCCTAAAGCCCAACCCATGCATGTGAGATATCCTTGTTACATTGTAAAAACCAAATCCATGTAGCAGAATAATATTTTGTTTCAAACTCTCTTTCCTCATGCTGTTGTTTATTCCAAAGGAAATTTATTTATGGAAAACGTTTGGGCAGCCATTGTGGCATCCTTTCATGCATGGGTCAAGTTCCTCCTCGGGTTGGAAAAGACATCAAGCATCATAGTTATTATTATATACAAATTCAAGAGTTGGTTATGTATCTATATAATATCACTCTTCACCAGTCTCATCATCTGATATTCAACCTCAACTTACGTGTTGGATGATTTTAAAAAATTACAATAAAAAATGCAACGATTGAATAGTTCTGAGAGTGTTCTTTTTTGCAGCTTGTACTCTTCTCTGAGCCATGAAGAGAGGGAACGAAAGTTGAAGCAGGCCACGGTTAGAGCTAAATTCATGCAGGATCTGCTTTTGTCCACCTTCCTCAGCAACTAGCGTAAGCTTGGCCATAAAACATGGTGGGCCAAATGCGCTGCTCGGCGATTCCAATCATTAATGGGGGGCACTTATGGCATCGAATTCTTGATCTGTTTCTGCCAAAGCAAAGTAGTCACAGCAGGAGCAGCGATTTTTCCCCGTGTGGTTTCAGAAGATGTTCAAGATGTGGATGGTCTGCAGGTATGTTGTATGACCATGATGGGATTATTTATTGAGACAATTTGATTTAAAGTTACACCTTATATTAAGTTCTGTAGCTGAACTAGAAAAGCTTATGTAGGATTATTATGTGTTGGATGAATAAATTCAACAGTTCTAAAACATCTGGAATGATGCGGTTGGATAATTAAGTTCTACTTTGTTGTGTACTGGAATCTGCATCAGATTATATATTGGCTTCAGATTTATGAGCTGTAGGAATGAAAAAATTGTGCCAACATGTACAGGAGTTTTGACAAAGTGGCTGATGATGACTTTATATGATATTCTAATTTGCTCCTAAGTCTTTAGAAAATATGAATGTGCATATGCTCCCAAACTTTTAGATCTGAATATTAATATTTTAACCAAAAGTAAAACATTCCACTCATAATGTCCGAATGGTTCTGTAAAGGCAGTCTTGTATCTATCTTCTTTTATCTGGATTTATCAGAATCTGATTTAAGATCAAACTTAGAAAAAATATCAAAGATTTTAACGAAGAAAAGATCCCCATGAATAATTTCATTAATGTTGCATTGAGATCTATAAGTAGCCAAAATTTAAATCAGGAGCCAAGTGATCAGGAGCCTTCCTCCCTTGGATATATTTTAGTCAAAATTTGCATGACTATTTGCTTCATTCTAGCTAACCAATGAGTTTTTTAAAGGGCATGATAAGCAAAAAGAGCTCAATGTTTTTTGAAATAAATTGTTGAACACAATTGGCAAAATCAATTTTCAGATAATCAATTCCAAATGGATTTTGTGAACATTAACTTTTGCTTTCAGATTTTGGCCTTCGTGTTAAAAGTCAATAAAACAATTGTAACAATAAAAAAGAGGTAGAGCGGTTTTTATGTAAAAGACCCAAAAAAAAAAAAAAGGTTCCAAACTAGATCTTATTCTTTATAAGCCATCTCTTTGATAAACCTCTTATAATCTTATTCATTATTATAGGAGGTTAATTATAATTTCCCATCAATTTTTTTATATACATCTTATGAATCTTTTGTGACTGGCCTTACGATTAAACTAGAAAGGAAACCTTAGTCTGTTTGTTCCAGTCCTATAGAAAATTAGTTCTATAGAAAATTCTTTAGAATGATTGCCAACATGACAACCTTCATTCTGCATAATCTCATTTCCTCTCCGATTCACAAAACACAAATGACTGTGCAATACAACACACAAGAGTTCAACCTGCATTTCCCAGAAACCCAATATCATCTTCTGAAACAACTCACACTGAAACAAACAACAACCACAACCAATCTTTTTATTTGAACCATCGAATCCTTCAAACGTAAGGTACACGAACCCTCTGCGTCTCCGGTCCGGACAACATATCCTCCCAAAGCAAATCCGATAGCGCCATTGTCAATTCCCCCACCATACCTGTCACAGACAATAAAAGAAGCAGATGGACACACTGAACATATAAATGTAATGTCATTTGTGCTTCTAAAACATAATGAATGAAATATTTAAGGGAACGGATACTCTTGTTACTGTTTCAACTGTCCCTACCACTTTATTGACCCCACCACTTACATGTAATGATAATTTTAACCCAACCAACCATTGCATAAATATTAATTTTGTGAACTTTTAACCCACTTCACCTAATTTCTCTCTTTTTCTCTCTTTTTTCTCTCTCCTCTCCCTCCCCTTCCTCCTCCCACACCTTCTCTCTCCCCCCACTTCCCATCCTAGCCTCCTCTGCCTGCTCGACCCCTCACCCTCCCCAGCCTCCTCCACACATCGCTCCGGCTCCTCTCCCCCCCCCTCCTCGGCCTTCTCTCCCTGTCTGCCCAACGCTTGGTATTCATCAGCCTTTGTGGTCTCTCTCTCTCTCTCTTTTTCTCTCTCCCCCTCCTTATGTCCTCTCGCTGGTCACCATGCTCTTCTCTGTCTCCATGAGAGAAGAGTTGGGGGTAGGGAGGATTTTTTTGGGGGGTGGGGATGGTGACAATGCGTGTCAAACAAAAAAAAAGAATGGATTTATTTTTTTAAGTAGTGGGCTTGTGCGGAGGGTATGGGAAGCCCGCTTCCAACGAACACTTACCATCCCCAACATGTTGTTCATCCCATTCAATTATAGGCAGTATGGGAAGCCCGCTTCCAATGAACATCATCTCAGCTGAATCCTTAGCTTCTCCAAGTGTAATGTCTCTTGTGCTCACACTCCCCAACCTCCCATTCTCCACAAGCTTTGGTGCCAATGCCAGTAGCCTCTTCGCAGTGCACCCGCCTAGTATCTTGTCGAACGAAGGCAGGACAAGCTCTTTATCCTTCGTTATGAACGCGACGTTCACGTTCGGACCTTCGGCTATGTAACCTTCGTCGTCGACCCATATCGATGCGAACGTGCCCTTCTCTTCGGCTTCCATCTTCGAGAGCACATTTGGGAGGTAATTCACATTCTTCATTGTCGCGAAGAGGGGAGACTTCATTGGTACGGTGGATGTGATCACTTTTACGCCATCTTTGCATTGCGAGTAGTCGTCATCGATGACTACTGCATAGAATGCTGGTTCTGAACAACCTGATGGGGATAGGAGGAAGTCTCCAGGACCGGCGCTTAGCCAATATCGAAGAGAGCCCTTTCTGCATTGCGATGCGGATGTCATTTGGATGAGGATTGTGCGGAGGGTGGAGCGGGGGAAGGGGGAGGAGATCTTGGCTTGCGATGCGGATCGAAGGAAGCGATCGAGGTGGGTGTCTAGCTCATAGAGGTGCCTGAAAATGAACAACACAAACACAAACAAATTCACATAGGGTGCTGTTGGAAACGAGTTTGAGAAAGAGATTTTCTTTTAAAGCAGTTTTTGAAAACAGCTTTCCAAAAATCACACTATTGTCAGATTCCTGTGAGGTTTTTTTATAATTAAAACATGTTTTTTCTTTTCGTCAAAAGATAGGACCTTTGGGGAGCATTTGGAAATGAGTTCGTATTAAATATGATTCCTGTAGTTCGAATTCATTTCCAAACACCGCCCATAGAGAGAAAGAAAGAGTATTCAATTAGATCCAGATGCCTGTTTTGAGAATTGCAATTCCTTGAATAGTCTATGGTAGTACAGTATGTTGTTTCTGATTCTGGATTTCAATATCATTTGAATGTGGAACAAAATTTAAAATGGGGATGGAGGAATTTATCATATTGCATTAGAAAGCTAATTAGAAGCAGTTTTTTAATCTTAGAAACATAAAGACAGATTCTATAAACATAAATGTCATGAACACAATACTTCACAACTTACAAACACAAATCTGAATGACCTAAAAAACAATTTATAAGGTAAGAGAGAGACAACATACAAGCACAAACCAGAGGAACACAGAACAGTTGCAGTCATGATGGAAAACTATTCTTGGATGATTTCCCAATATGCATATTCCCAATATACAAACACAAATATGATTTCCCAATATGTGGAATATTTCTTGGATGATCTCCCAATATGCAAGTTCCCTCCTTTCATAGCCACCACGAGTCAGATAAAGTGGAGCAAATTTATCATACATGTTGTGAGATGTCTTTGCATTCTAACATAGGGGCAATTTTGTAACTTTGCTTAATTGTACTCTAATTTTATTTAGTCACTATCTTGTTAGGGTTTGTAACGAGAGACTTTTCTGTGAGAGACGGCGGGTTAGGGTTTCCTCTCTGAGAGAAAGGGTTGGTGTAGAGGAGAGGTTGAGAGTTTTTGTATTCCGATTCGCTGAATCAACACATGCATGAGGAACTGATGATTGATGTTAAACAGGCTTGTTTAGTTAAAGAGTTTTGTTTCATTTGCTGGTTAAATATTATCCTAACACTGTATAATACTCGAACTTGGATACCCTCAACAAAGAGCGGGACTTTTATCAACCTGATAAGAGGTGGTTTGATACTAAGACTTGAGAGAGCATTTTTAAGGTAAAACAAGAGCATGACATGTGAAAGATCAAGTTTATGACCTACCCATCCATGAGCATCGCTGTGTCGAAGACTCCATGACCTCGGTGAACCATGTGATCGTCAATTGGAATAACCATCAGAGCTGGATCAAGTATTATTCCACCGAACACGCTTGAATACATAGCTGGGTATGGTTGCTTCTTAACTGAGGACCATTTCTCTTGCAGCTTTTTGAGAACCTGATATTTGCATCAGAGTACATAACCAAGAGATATAGGAATCAGTGGCAGGTGGATTTCATAATGCATAAAAAATAATAATAATTATCCATCATACAGCACTCTGGTTTAGCCAATAAGTATAAAATGAAATTCACATAAACTATGATTCTTTTTAAACAAACTGTAAGAAAAACTATAAAGTGTGTGAATATAAGATGGTTGAATTTCATATTTGAAACGGTGATGCCCTTTAGAAATTCACACAAACCAACTTAGTCCAAGGGAACCATCACCAGAGATACTTATCTACTCTAAGACAGGTGAGAAACCTCTAATTCTTGCTCATGCTGAGCAGACATTACAACAAACAGAGAGCCCTCATTTTCTATCACGGGTGCAACAGTTTCATAAACAACAATCAATCATGGAATCATTTTTTATAGTCCAAAACTCAGACCATACATGTTCTTTAAAATATATATATAAGTTGAATAAATTCATTTTCAATAAATTATAAAAAAAAAAAAAAATTGTAACGAGACTATTTTGGACAGTAAAAAAAATATAATAGCGCACTTTGAGTGTGAATACCTCATCAGATGAAGAGAACACGGGGACTGAAAGATCCATCACGCTTTCTCCCTACCCCTTCTGTGAAGGATCTTCAAAACTCATCCAATTCTACGAGTGAGAGAAGGGGAGAGGATACCCTTTGGAGAAACCCAAGAAGGGAACGCAATTAAGAGGTGAAGAGAGTGTTGGGAGTTTAAAGAGAGAGAGAGAGAGGACCTATTGTCGTTTTGGGTTTGTCTGGACTCCAAGGAGGAGGCGATTCTTGATATGTTGTAGTATTTGTTGGTGTTTCTTTTGAAACGGAGGAAAGGTTGAGCAGAAAATACCACAGAGACAGACAAAACCGGCTCACATACCTCACGTTTCCCTCTCACATACATGTATATATTTTATTTGGAAAAAGATACACACAATCAAATACTATGTGTCAAATACTAAAGAGATAGACAAAACCGGCCCACATTATGCGTAGATAAATTTCTATCGATGCATATACTTACGTTAACAAGGCATATGTTTTAAAAAAAATTACATTTTCTATAAATGCATCCATGCAATTTATTGGAGTATATGCTTCATTATTTATAAAAGCATGTAACTTATTAGATGAGATATACTATTTTTAAAAAATTCAAAACACATGTAGATGGAAATTGAGACTTGAAATGAAGCTGGATGTAACATTATCCTTTATAATAGATCCAATATTTTCATATTTTAAGAGCATTATTTTGGATTTAATTGTACATGAATGCTCTTTATATTTATTTGCAATTTAAATCACTTTAAATATTTACTCGAAGTATAATTTGCCAATGATAGTTTGACAGAGAGATTTTTCATGGGTATATTATATATACATGCAAGAAATCTTTTTTTTTATTTATGTATTATGCATTATTTTCTGTGGATTATTTTTACAGAGCATGAAAATTCTACAACTAGGGGTGTGATGTGTTTTACCCGGATTGTACACGTAAATCCGAAGAAGAAAAAGAAACCATCAGAAAATCGCAGCTGGGACATTAATTTGGTACCTGCCAAAGAATCTTCAAATCTCAAGTTAAGAATCCATCTAAATTGTTCTCTCTAATGGCAAAAAAATGAATAAGAATATTCGGTACATTTTCTGATGATGGATCATGTGCTATTTATTAGTTATAAAGAATAATTGCATAATCACCTGTGACACACTAACACACATGAAGTTTTGCACAATCCCACCATTCAATACATTCTCTCCCCCTACCACCCCCCTCTGGCCCTGCCCCCCCTCCTATGTCTGGGTCTCTCTCTCTCTCTCTTCCATCATCCCCTACTGTCCCCACCATTCAAAAAAAGAGCTGTGAAAATAAAGATACGAGTGGTGGGGACAATGATATGGTTAGTGGTAGGATCACTTAAATGATCTTTTTTTTTTTTTACAGAAATGGTTGGCGATCTTTACAACCATGAATCATGAATGATCTGGTTCCAACTTTTTAAATCAGTGTACTAGTGTTTACCCAAAAACAAAATTAGAGTACTGGTAGTACAACCATTAGTACACTAAAGCTGTCCTAAATCGTAGTTTATAAATCCCTAATAAAACATTTTATTATAACATATCATATATATATTATTACATAAAAAATTAAAAATACATGCATTCAGTTTATTTGAGTGTGCTTTTTGTGAAACATGTACTTTATTTAATAGTATATACTTCAAAAATATTCTCAGGCCACTAATGACTCAAGGAATGACCGAGTACAACATTTTCCAAAAACAAAACAAAAAAGTATCTGGATACAAAGCATGAGTTCAGTAGTCCTAGTGCAAATAGTAATTTCAAAGCAAACTAAATAACCCATACCTTATACAATATACAACCTAAATTATAACTAAATTTAAAATTAACAAGGAAAAAAAAATCAAACAGAAATAACACTGACACTACCCACCTTAGAATACCAATTTATTGCAGATAAGGCAATATCACGTCTCAAATTAAGGGCAAAAGGTCATCCATATAGAGATAAAATTTAAAATGTCATTCACAAATCCTGTAAAAAGAAATGCAGACAAAAACACAACAATCACTTCTGTTTATGAATGGAAAAACTGACATTTTAAAATGGTTGATAGTTTAAATGGATTGGCATCTAGGTGCAGCTGTGGAGGTTAGTACAAAAAGATTAGCTAATGAAATAGAACAAAATGGTATCAGAGAAGCCAAACGCCTGTAATTACAAACTAACTACAGATAAACACAGAAGATCCGCAAGAATGGCAAGGTAAAATTAACATAAAATGAAAGCTAAAAAACACACAACCAATCCATAATAAAAATCAATGGAAGCCCCATATAATACAATGAAAAATCCTCCAAGAAAACCGGTCTCCCTTGCCGCCTTCAAAACTCCTCTACTTGACCACTCAACCTGCGTAATAGGTGAATAACATCAATCAAAATCGTCGAATAACAATATGTTTCAGAAAACATTAACTATCACTTAGTTCTTCACAAGTACTGTTTCATTCTTGTTTACTACATCACTAATAAAATGAAAGGAAAATTCTAGAAATAGTAGAAATCGAAAGCCGATCAAGTTGTGGTCATTTGGCATAAGAATTGACAAACTAAGGATATTACAATGCTCCCTAAAAACAGTCTGAATGTTTGGTATTGTTAAAGATGATACTAAATAAGAAGATTTTATGGATTCAGAGGACATTATCAGTAGTGTAGAAAATTTCTCCAATCACTTGAAATTACATCACTTTTTTTAAGGAAGAAGAAGGGATGTCGGCCAGATTGGTAGACATCCGTGGAAATTAGATAATGGCTCTCCAAACAAAACATAGGACACAAAAATAAAATAAAATAAAAATTGCTCTCTATGCATATTTATTTGTGAAGCTCCTCGAATGTGTTTCCCCATGCCCTGGAATATTCCTGAGGATACCCTCTTAACCCTTGATAAAGAACAATAAATGAGTTCCCATCAACTCTTCAGAAGGTAATTTCAGATGTTTCCATCATCTAATCAATTGATCAAAGAGGTCAAAGTGTGGCAAACATGATTATTTTTTATTAGGAAAAAAATGGGACTTGAAGCATGTTCTTCTATTGATGTTGAAGCCAGTAGAAAGTTGTGTGTGTGAAGCATCAGATTACTATTTAAGTCTCCGTTTGGATAGCGGAATTAAGTTATTCTAGATAGATAACTATGCCAGTATAGATAACAAATCTACATGAATAAGACATTTTCTGTTTGGTTGTGTTTTTTTTATTCTCATTGGAAAACGTAAGAATAAAGGTTAAGTTGTTTGGTTGATAAAGAATAAAATATAAATAAAGTGTGAAAATATTGATTTGACATGTGGGCCCTTTGATGTATAAGAGGTGTTGATAGGTGATTTGATGTGATAATGTGTAAAAAATTGATTTGACATGTGGGTCCATGGGAATAAATAGAGTATAGCTTATCCTAGGGGTTACTTAGAATTGTTATACTCTCTTATACTCGTTTAAACTGGCTTAGTAATACCAAGTTATACTCTGCAAACAAACTATCATTTTCCCTATCCATTCTTATACCACCCTTATGCCACTCTTTTCCGAGCTTAATCCGTTACCCAAACGGGGTGTAAGAGTATAAACACAGAACTGCCAAGGCTTTCTATAGATAACTCCTCCATGAATCTAAATTACTTCAATGAAAATAGAGGCTCATTCCAGTAATTTCCCATATCAAATTCATCAAACATCAAATCATGACTTGTTGCAAGCCGAAATACTTCCTCTTATAAACAAATTTCAAAAACACATCCTGCTGAACTAATTCACAACAGAAACGTTCAAAATATTGAACTTTAGGTTTGAGCAAGGATTTTACACAATGGAAACACAATAGATATTGCAACTAGAAATCATTGTCACCCTTTGATATCCATTTAAAGACTTCAATGTGTCCCCTATCCTACTGCCCCGATGATATCTGCATCTGGCTGGCATTGAAAAGGTGTCATTAAAAAGTATTTTCCACTGGATATAATCAATGGCAGGCCAACCTTCCCCCTCGCCCACAAACATGTTGGTTTGAGATAATAGACACCCTAAAATTAGGATCATTGAAAGAGACTAATCGCACATAGTCACTCAAAGGAATTTATTCACAACCAGATAATAAAGAAAGCAGTTAGTTGAAGTTTCATAGTAACCTGTCAGTGCCTCCTATCTCAATTCCTTCTTTTGGGTGTGTGTGTGGGGGGGGGGGGAGGTGGGAGCTAACCTAAAAATGATGGAAGCCAGAATCAGAGGGGGACCAAAAGAAGATAAAGTTTCCACACAAAGAAACTAAGGAAAAAAAGAAAAAAGAAAGAAAGATACTCAAACACAGGCTTTCCCACAGGCCCACCCAGCAGCAAACACTACCTGATTACAAATACCTCTTCCCCCTTGATCACTATTTCAGCACCAACAATACAGTTCACCCAAGCCCTCAAACACCATTAGGCGTCACGGGTGGTGAGGCATTCTGAAAACACAACTTTTTCACTTGAAAATGGCAAGTTGGCAACCATTTTGCGTCAACCATAAATTCCAATGGACCATCTGAATAATCAACTGGGAGAATTTTGCTATAGCATTTCTATCCTTACACTTGTTCCTTATATGAAAATATGGAAGTAGTCCAACATTTAGACCTGCAATGCACACATCTCCCTAATTAAATAAACCTACTCCATGAATCCACGTTGAAGGGCAGAAAAACAATAGAAGGTCGACAATCTCCATGTTACATTAAATAACAAGGGATTGATGTCTTGCACCCACTTATACCGCCTAACCTTTGTTAGTATCTTGTTCAAGAATATCAGCCACATGAAGGAATAGACTTACAATCTCTATCATATATGTTTGTATCACTTGTTCCTTGTTCAAGAATATCTATCCTTGTTCAACAATCTCCTCCATGTTACATTAAATAACAAGGGATTGATGTCTTGCACCCACTTATACCGCCTAACCTTTGTTAGTATCTTGTTCAAGAATATCAGCCACATGAAGGAATAGACTTACAATCTCTATCATATATGTTTGTATCACTATGCTGTCAAGCTTGAGTAGAAAGATTTTACTGTGAATGCCTTCTTTTTGCAGCTGAACCAAACCAACTTGTCACTAATATCTTACTGGATGCTGAGCTGACCTTGTACAATCTGCCCAAAAGGTCCACCACCTCTATTGCCTCATCATCCCCTGAGTTTCTCTGAATCCTGTGCACAAACATCCACCATCATCACATTTTTAAAAGGCCTTGCTCCTGCGTCATACTTATCAGTACTCTCCCTTAGAAATGGAAAAAATTAAGCCAGTATTTTTCCCCTGTTCCACCTGTCCAACCAAAATGACAAAATCCATTCCCAACAATGAAAGCAAACTCCTACCTGAAATTTATCAGTAACCTTCATAACACCTTTCCAGAAACCCGAGAGATCGGATGAGTACCATGGTCTGAATTCTAATCTACTAGATTCATTTAACTATTCAAAAAGTTGATTTACATTTAAACAGTTAAGAAAAGACACATCAGAATGCATACGAGTTTGTTTCACTTGTGTTTAAATTTTGGCATTCCACTTGTAAAACTGCCTCAGTGATAAATGCAGACACTATAAAAAGTCCACCTTCTACCCACCTCAGCTGGACTAATTTCAAGTCTATGGAAGTCAAATTTTTTTTCTAATTACATAACCAATAATGTTTATTCTCACACTATGAAATTGTCAGCCAAAGCAAGCCAGAACCTTCAAATGCTCACCAACAATACATGAGAGAGTGGTTGCAACCAAGGTACAAAATATTTGAGAGGTTACTCAAGAACTCACATGTCACAGTACAACACAATATGTGTCAATATGAAACAGTGTATCAAGACGTATTCAGAGTTACAGTGAAGATACACAATGGTAGGATAAATGTATGTAAAATTAGAATAATAATGATCCTTCTTGTTCGGTGGTATTTTCTTGATAAACTTGCTCCAATCTTATTTCAAAAAAAATAAACTAGAATAACGTTATGTATTGAAAGAGATACTGCAGTACAAGTTATAAGTTAAATCATGGTTGTCAGAGGAAAAGTATTGTTAAGCACATATTTTTTAGTATCTTTCCTTCCCTCCCTCCCTCCCTCCCTCCATGAAGATGATGATGTTATTCCAGAGAAGGAAAGGCAAAAATGATTTCAATGATTTTAAAAATGAAAGATCTGTAGTCTTAGGGATGGAGAAGGCTAATGCCATATAACTCCACTTATGTGCAAAAAAACAAAGATCAGAAGGATTAGGATCTACACAAAACTTAGAACTTTTCCAAACAGCTAATTTCAATTTTAAGCTTCCAAGTCACATTTTGTGTCTTCTTTAAAGATAACAATCCAGCTCCAAAAGCAACATATAACATTAAAAAAAATGGCATGCAAACAAGGCACACCACCAGCATACAAATTCTGTCAAGAAGCAAGAGAAAATTTAGGTATGACCAAATGTAATTTTTTGCCAGACAAATGTTTACCAGTTCATGTAGAGAAAACAAACAATGGAGAGCTATTTCAATAATTTTACAAAAGAAGCTAAGACATGTAAAATGGACAAAATTGAAATAATTGGCAAAGTACTAAAAGAATTTTATAGATTGGAGCTCAATAATTACCTCATTCTAAGTCAGTAGATTTTTTGCCAGTGAGAATGCGTGATATCTGGAGGCCTCGGCTGAATGCTTCATTGAAAAGTACCCTTGTCTGCATGGACTGGAACCCAGGCAACCATGACAACAGTGCCACAGGAATCATGATGATCACTCCAAACAAAATATCATACAACCTAGCAATGGAAACCACAGTATCCCACACTATAGTGGATTGTATAAAAGGCCGGATGACCTGACCAATGGATATCAGACCCCAACCAGTGGGGATGAATGCTAAGAGACTTGTCAATAGGTCAATAAACTTGAATCCAGTAAGCTTCGCCAAGATGACAATCACCAAAACAGCAATGCAGACAACTAAGAGCTGGACTGCACGATAGTATATGTGTTCCTTGGCAGAGTACTTATCACGAGCATATGCGATGATCACGTACACTCCGAGGGCAACAACTATATAAATCCAAGACAGCAGATACACGGATGCTGGTGCTCCCATTGGAAATATTGAGTTGATAAACAATTCCATACTGGAAGAAGAAGAAACGTAGGTCCAGAATGATCTCTAACAACTTCCCCAAAGGCCTGTCGTCTTCAGATGGCTCTGCTCCTCATACCACCAGGTCTCCCAGCTTTGTTCTGCCTTTGTGAATACCCCACCACGATACCATATCCAGTTCATGAAGTCATCGAAATCATAAACAGTCTTCAACCAATCAAACCCAGATGGGTTGAACACAAAAGGTGCCATAACCCAAGAAACTACTAAGAACCAGCTGGAGATCGTCATGACAATGTAGACAAATGTGTCAGCAGCAACAGCACTGTAAGAAGCATACACAGTCAATATCACCCCAAGCTCAATGGCTTTAACAAAGTGGCTCCGTGCATAGAGACGGTAATTCTCCGCAAAGCCCTTGTGTTGTACAACAAAGCCACGTCCTGTGGCCCGATACTTAGCACCTCCATGGAGAAGGGTCCGACCAAAATAATGGGTCTTTGTCCCCAGTGAGAATGTGTAGAAGATAGAAGCCAATTGAATCTGCATTGTCAAGAAATCCCAAACCGCAGCGAGAAACCCATGCTCAAGCGAGTTCTCAACAATCATTGGCAGAGCAGTGAAGAGCCCAAGTTGGATGACAAACTGCTGGTTTAGAACAGCCCCGAGCGCAGAATTATTCGTGGAATCCTTGGCTCCTTTGATCGCACCCTCTATCCCACTGAGAGCCATATAGAGCCGACCCCAGAGAAATGCATACACAGTCAACACCACCATCATGGTGTTGAAATAGAAGCCGATCGTGGTGTAGTAAAAGGAGAGCATACGGAAGAAATCCAGGCGGTGCCCAAGCCGGTAGACATCACGGCTGAGGACCTGCTCTCCATTCCCACTAGCCACCTTGGCCTCAAACATGGATATCTGGTTGAGCCCCACATCACGCCCTTTTCCCACCTGAATGTACTCATGGTGAGTCACATTTCCTCCCCGGAGAGTGCAGTTAAACCCAGCAAAAATGTCCTCACTGATGTTGATCACCCGTGACGCCTTGCTGATCCCTCCACGGCTCAGGAACCAGATTCGATCAAACACATCTGGATGCCCGTAGTGCATCCGCACCTTAAGTGGATTTGCAAGGACACGCTGCCCAAGTGTCACGAAGCTCGTCTCCTGAGCCGACATGAACCAGGCGAGCGATGACACCGAGCCAGTGAAGATGTGCTCACGCACTCCCAGAATGGTTGGCTTCCGAATTCCGTAATAATGTGTGAACTCCTCAAGAGATTGCGCATCTTGAGCGCCTCCTCAAAGTAGTTGTCCTGGTTCATGTCGATTGTCTGGACCGCGTCTCCCCTGGTGAAGATCATGGCGTGATTCTGGTTCTCCGGCTTACCCTCCCCAAGCTTCAGCGGGCCTGGGAGACGAATCCTGTAAATCTCCACCTCCCTTTGAAGAGTTTGGTCATACTTCACCAAGACGAGTAGTACTCGACCCTGTCTTGCCCAACATTAACCTCATCCACATAAGCGACTCGGAGTGCCTCATTGTTCTTCATCAAATACAGAATATCCTCTGCATGGGATTCCTTCCTTGCCTTCTGCTGCCCATATATCTGGCACGCAACCACATACGTGTATTTCATCAATGCCGTCCCATACTCGTGCCCCTTGAAAAGCGTGCTCACTCCGCTGCTCGCACGGCTCAGACTTCTTGAAGAAATGGATCGGGTGCTCCCATCAAGGCCATTATTCTCCCGCCTCATCGAGTTTACCGATGCGAGCTCCCTCGACCCATCCCGAATGTCAATCTCTGAAGCTCCATCGAGGAAAGCGAGCATCTTGAGCGCCCGGTAGTAGTACATCATCCCCCTCACGGTGCGGGTCAGAGTCTGCCCGCGATATGACGCCCAAAGACGGAGTTCCCTGTGCCTTTCCTTCCAAATTCCTCATCATCAGTCATCCCCTCCCCCCGCATCCGCTCCATGAAGTTCCTCCACTCATCGTCGTATATCTTCTGAAGATAGAACAATATCGATATCCCGTCCTCGTTCTCGGTGCGGAGCTGCTCCTTGCTGTAAAGAACCTCCTCGTTGTAGTACGGGTCAGCACACTGAAGGAGAGCATCTTCTCCACCTGCGGCGCGCGGGGCATGTTCATGAAGAGGGAGTTGCTGAAGAAGGCGATGCGACGACGGGCCTCCAAATTCTTCGGGATGTTGTGCATTGAATCACGGGACATCAGTATCGTCTGCAAACGCCTGGCCTGCTTGTAAACCCCAATTCGTCCATCCCGGAAGCTCAATCGCATTCTCAAAGAGCAGACCAGTCGAACTCGGCCTGACCGGAGCAAGCCCATCCTGCCTCAGCTGCTCGATGTTCCTCTTGTCCCTTGGGAAGTCCCGGATTGAAATGTCGTACAGCGTCTGCAGCGTGTTCACTATCCCGACCATGGTTTGCCCTCGTCATTCCTCGGCCTATCAGCAGCCCCAAGAGCTTGATGAGGTTCGTGTGGATGCTTGGCAGCGCCGTCATCTTGAACACCTGAGTGAACTTTTCAGCATGGAGCGCTTCGTCATCGAGTGGAAGATGCTCGAGACAATCATGTGCTCATCAGCGGTCTTTTATGATATAGAGCAGGAGGAACTTCACGCTGTCATAGGCCTCCACGACCGCGCACCTCCGGTATTCGTTCTTGCAGATCTTGTGCCAGAGCGAGCGGTCCGACGAGAAGTCAAGCTCCTTCGCCTGGCTCAGCGCGAGGAGAGCTCGTTGCATAGGAACAGGCACGGCCACCGGATGACCCGAATGTTCCACGCATTGGGCGTCAGTTCGAGCAGCTCCACTCCCGGTCACTCACGATGTCCTCCTCACGGAACGCCCCGATGATCTCGTTCCATATCAGCGAGAACTTCACCGCATCGAGCTGGTTTGACTCGATCTTCTTGTACGGCCTCCCGAGCCCGTACCGCAGCTTCAGCCGGTGGACCGCGTCGTTGAACTTGCTCCGCAGCGTCCCCCGCGCCTTGAACAGCTGCTCCTCGGGAGGAGGTTGAACTGCAGCGCGGACGAGAAGAACTGGAAGCGGAGGCGGAGCTGGTCGACATTGCGGATCTCGCCAAGGTGGGAGAAGAGCCCGACGAGGGCGCCAACAAAAGCGGAGAAGATCGTGTACCAGATCTGCAGGTCCATCAGGTAGATGAGCACCACCGGCGCCCACATCAGCCCGACCGCCAAGCGGTTGGTGTGCGTGAAGAACTCGTGCCACTTGAATTGGATGCGGGTTATCTTGAGCACCGCCTTCGTCGGGCGATCATCGGCTTGATCTGGAGGAAGTACGAGAAGGAGAATTTCGTGGCAAGGACGGCCACCCAGAAGAGCGAGTACTTGACGTTGTCGACGATCCCCTCGCGAAGCCCGCGCCCGACGAACGTCCGGCTCTGGAACCACCACGTGAGCGCGTAGAGGATCTTCCAATTGGCCTTCTCGAGGAAATTGCGGACCCAGGGGATGATGAAGAGGACGGTCGCGAGGGCCTCGGGGAGGACGAACACGCCAGCCGCTTCGAGGAAGTAGATCAGACGGTTGTTGGCCTCCGTGGACCAGCGACGGTCCCGGTTATGCTGGTCCCAAGCGCGCGTGTAGAGGACAGCGAAGGCGATCACCCAAGCCGCGGCGGCAATGGCTTTTAAGAACATCCGCACCCCGAGCAGGCGGTCTCCCGCGACACGAGGCTGTACTGGGTCCCCGCGTCGAGCACGGACTGGAGGAGGCGGAGCCCGGACCAGGTGATGAAGACGGAGAGGACCCGGGCCTGGACGTCGCGGCTTTGGAGGTTCTCCACGGGTAGGTCTTGCCGTGCCACGCGACGATGATGGCGGCCTGGAGGAAGAGAATGTGCATGACCCAGAGGCGGTCGAAGCTGCGGAAGAGGGTCCAGAACGAGCGCTGCTCGACGAAGCCGGTCTTCTTCACGGCGCCGTGGCGGAAGAAGTAGGCGACTCGTTGATCGGCCAGCCGATCCGCTCGAAGCAGTGGCGGTTCCAGAAGTACTCGTTGATGTCGTCGTAGTTCCGCCACGCGGAGTGCGGGGCGGTGCCGTCGCGGCTGGCACCGACCTCGGCTTTGAGGATCTTGTAGAAGGGGACGATGATGCGTTCCAGGAAGGCGCCCTCGCCGGAGACGGCAGGGTTGGCGGGGTGGCCGGTGTTGGAGTCGATGTAGTCGGCGAGGATGCGGTGGAGCTCGAACGCGAGGTGGTGATAGATGTAGCAGATGCACTCGGGGGCGAAGCGGAGGTTGCCAGCCTCGCCCCAGACGAGGAGGTAAAGGGCGGAGTAGAGGAGGTCGCCGCGGGGGTCGGAGACCAGCATGTTCGACTTCCGGCCGAGGTAGGCGCACCAGGAGGTGTAGTTGTGGAGGAGCTTCTTGCGGAGGCGGCGGACACAACGGGGTCGAGGGCGTCGATGTTGTCCGGCGGCGGCTGGAGGCGCATCTGCGCGTTTGAGAGGAGGAGGACGAGGTGCTCGCGCTGGTTGCGGACGTTGTCGCGCTGGAACCCGAAGAAGGATCCGAGCCAGTCGAGGAGGTCCATGGAAGCCGTCCACTGACGAACGGCGGCGCCGGAGCTCGCCCACCGCGCGGAGGGCGGCGGCGGCGGCGCGGACCTCCGGGTACCGGAGGGAGGGGTGGTCGGCGAGGAGGTTGTGGATCGGGATGATGTTGTAGGGCTCCTCCAACTCCTCGTCCGGCGGGGGCGGCGGCTGCGGCCGCGCCTGGTGGCGCTGACGGAGGCTCATCTGGATCGGGTGGTCAGGATCTTCTGATCAGCTCTGCGACATTGTGAGAGAATAGTAAGTAAAAAAAATTCGCAGAAGATTTGATTTTTTGGGGGTTTTGATTTTGAAGTTTTCGGTTCGATGGGGCCAGATTTTGGGGAGAACAAAATTAAATAAGTAAAAAAATAAAAAAATCCGCTCACGCGTTGGAACCGTTTGATGGACGGTCCAGATGAAACCAATCATGTCTGAAGAGGAAACGCAACAGATCGGGTTGAAAGGGGAGGCAAAATGGTGGACCCGGTATTATGTTACACCTTCATTGCTCCGCCCACACTGGGGGGCTACAGAAACCGAATGTTGCGTGGAAAGGGTTTGATTATGATTACCCGAGGGTGACCTTATCTCTAAGGGATCCAATTCGATGTCTAGGTAGGGGTGGCCATGGGCCGGGCTCGGGCCGGGCTTTTTTCGGGCGGGCTTTGACCGGGCCTGAGAGGCTTCGGGCCCGGGCCAGGGCCGGGCCTAAAGTTCAAAATAAGGCCCGAGCCCGCCCATAGGCCCGGCCACGAACGGGCCAAGTCCGGGCCGGGCCGGGCTTAAGGTTCGGGCCGGGCTTTGTGGCCCACATATTTTTTTTCATTTTTTTTAGTTAAATTAAAACGTACAATGAAGTAAATAAAAAAGTTAAATAACTTGAATTGAAAATACTTTGAACAATAAAAATATTTAAATTTTGAACTTCGTAGAGAAACTTCAGAGAGTTTGAGAGTATGAGAGATAAATGATTGAAACTTGAAAGGTTGTAAGGGTATTTATAGTGTTTTTGTGAATTTTGAAATTCAAATTTTGATACCAATATAGCTGTTGGGGAGGGTTTCAAAAAATATCCGTTGGGGAGGGTTTTTAAAAAACTTTAATGTCCATGACTGGGTCGGGCCCGGGCCTATGGGTGGGCTTTTCCGGGCCGGGCTTTGGGTTTTTTACCAAGGCCCAAGCCCGGCCCTATGGAAGGTCCGGGCCCGGGCCGGGTCCGGGCTCGCGGGCCGTTTGGCCACCCCTATGTCTAGGTCATGTTATTTTTTGAATAATAAATAAAATTTTGAACTTCGAAGATCCGATGCGGCCCATCGAAATTCGAAAACGACCGGTGGTGATTTGTCGTGCACGTCCTATCCGTTCATCAGGTCGATCATGAGCGTCCAATCGATGAATCCCAAACAGCCCCGGTCGATGAACTCGAGATAGACAGTGGAGACGAATAATCAAATCTCCACCCCGTGAAGAGCGATCTCCGCCGTCCGATTTTGCTCGGGCGAAGTGAGTGGATAATAGCGATGAACAAAGAAGAGAAGACATAAATGAAGCTCCGTTGAGAGAGTACCTGTGATTTGGGGGAGATACGGACCGTACGCGGCGATTAATTCATCGGAGTCGGCGATTTAAGGAGGGTCGAGCAGCTCCAGATCTGAAGTTCCCCCTCCAAAATAAAAACCCGATTTTTGAAGTCACTGAAACGGCTGTGTTTTCATTCTTTGATTTGATTTTGGGAAACTTTACTTCTAGGTCCTTTTTAAAGGGGGTCTGTCTACTGATAAAAAGCGAGAGGACGAACTTTTTTGGGGGGAATCTGATGTTGTTTTCGTGTGGAACTCAAAAGATCGGACGGTTATATTAAACCGTGTGTGTTGTGATTTCCGATTACGGACAAAAGACGCTGATGGTTACTGAGAAATTATAAGCGAAAATTCACGCGAGTATATCCGAGATGAAGTAAAGTCGTAACTTCTGTTATACTCTTCTAGCTGTTTCTCATTGTTAACCATTATTTTTATTTTGTGATGTTATTTAATTTTTCTATATTTGGGGGATATCATATGTTGATATTTAGGAACAGTTTCTTTGTGGTTTGATTTTTGTTATTACGGTATTATTACTTTAGTTGTGTGAGAATGTGTCATTTTGATAGAAATTAATACCAATGTTCATGCTAACTCATATAAGCATTATTATAGGATTTTTAAAATTAAATATGTCTTCATAGTTAACTTCGATTAGAATGAATCGTGGTAGCATTTGTCTACTATTTTTTTTAAATTGATTTTTAATGTCTTTTTTTTTATGGGATGGTTATTTATGTCCTATTTGATCATTCGCATCAGAAAATTTAGAGTTATAGAATACAATTTATTTGATGATCGGTGATTAGGTATATTATTTTAATGAACTGATTGCACTAAAAAATATGCAAAGTATATATTCCGTTATGGAGTAGATGGGATTGCATATTAAATGTTATATATGCATGGTTGATTTTATAAAAATTAAAATTATGTGTTCAGTTATTTTTCATTTATTTGATTTATCTATATTTTAAAATGCCCATTTCATCTGATGTAATATATATTTATAATAAAATTATTTATATACTTTAATGAATTAATTGTAATTCATTGCTTAAAAAATTTGTGTGCTTTACTTTTAAGAAAAGTATATATTTTGTTAGCCTCTACAAAAAAAAATTTATTTAATATTTTTATAATGTAGTCAATTGAAACTCACAAGCTTTCATTAATTTGACTGACTTTATAAAAAAAAACTTGTTTTAGAGATCTCATTGTATCTCTCTTTATATAGATCGAAGTTAAATTTACATGAATTCAGAAGTACAACTTCCATGTTACATAAATCAAGATTTAAATGTGTTGAAGTGATTTCAGTTTATTTGAATTAGGAGTAATTGAGTTCAATTTGACTCGATCCGAAACGTTAGACAATCGGAATGATATTTTTTAATTGTCATTAAATTGAATGTGATGACCATTCTTATGGTCAATTTTTTACAATTTTAACTTTTAATGTACATATTTACATCATAAGTATAAAATATTTACATCATATTTTTTAAATCATAAGTATATATTCGATTAAATCAAATACATATCTTCTTGAATTGTTTTTCTTCTAATGAATACATTATATTTGAGATTTCATACATGTTAGAACTACATGAATAATTGAGTGTTTCAAGACTGATAGATTAAACTTTTTGGCATTTGAAACAATAATTTTCCAAAAAGTATCATTTTTTGTAGTTCATTTGAATTTTCTATGCTAGTTTGATAAGAAGTTAAGATTCGGAAGATAAGTTGTTATAGTTTTAAGGAATAAAAAAATTATCAATTTTGTTCATATTTATATATGTCAAAATTGAAATACAAATTGAGATAAATAATATCCCAACCATTAAATATAACAAAATATCATCATTTTCATTTCAATACTATAACATTTGTCTGCATTTTATCTCAATTATTTTTAAGCAATGTTTTAAAAAAAGTATCTATTTTTTGTAGTTCGCTTGAATTTTAAGTTTATTAAAATTGATTTACCATGAAATTAGAATTAGTTGGCCTCCAAATTCGATTTCAAAATGAATTTTAGATTTTTCACATTTATCAGGAGTTGTGAGAAAGTTTGGGTTGTGTGTTGTTGTAGAGTCCAGACTCCAGACTGGACAGACAAGCACATCTGGGAATGGGAGAGATCTGTTTGTTTGTGTACTTTGATTTCTACCCATTTAAAAGGCATGTTGGACATATATAAAATGCAATTGGACATATTAGAAGAAAAAAAGAAAAAGGAATGATAAATACATTTGGGGGTTAGGCCCACCATTGTCCATTGAATGCAAAGGGATCCATTAATGCCACGGATAAGTGATAACATTTTGGTACAGTCACGTTTGGCAGTGTCACGCACTCACGTGTAGTTCTCAGATAACTAAGTCTCAGTTTCGGTGGCTACATAAATTATTTTAGAATAAATAATTATTCTAATATGTGTAAAATAAAAAAATAAAAAAATTGTTTGTTATGTTTAATTATTCTCATTCTCCTATTTGGGGTATGACAGATAGGGTTATTCGCTCCCGATAGCTATATCTAAATAAATAACAATTCATGTTCAATATATAAAGTTTTGTTTGATTGTCTTTTATGTTATTTTAATTAGAAAATGTAAAAGTGATTTTTTTTGTTCACATTGGATAAAGGACAAAAGAATGATAATTTTGTTGTTTGGGGTATGACATGTAGGTGGTTGATAAGAGATGTATAAGAATTTATGATTTTTTAAATGATAACTATATATGCCCTGCATAAATTATTCATATTTGAAAATAAGTGTAAGAGATATATATATGATATGATAGATATGATATTCTTTTGGAATGTGTGTGAGTGTTATGTGAGATAATTTTTTTAAAATAACAAAAGAATAATACTCTTATCCATTTGCATAAATAAACTTTGATAAACAATTTCAACATTATCTTATAATAGTTATCAGATTTTATCAGAGTTTATTCTAACATTGCCATTAAGATTTATTCTAGCAAAACAATTTTTTTTTTATTCTCCTGTTTTACCCCATCCCTGCTTATGTTTTACCCTAAACAGCAATAATAAAGTTTTGATTGTTTTGTTGATAATGAATAAGTTGTTAATAAAAAATAAATAACAATAATTTATAATATGTGAAAATTTATTTGACATGTGAGCTCTTTAAATTAATAGTGGTAATGACATATGATTTAACATATGAACATTTTTTATGCAAGTGAAATAAATTGGGTGAAACAACACAATTTCAAAATGAGTGAGACATAAAATACTAATATCAATTTATTCTCACATATTCTGACATAATTATACCCACTTACTCCTTACAAAAAAACTAATTTTTTAGACTTATTCTTGTCTACTCCAGTACTCCTCTCATATTCTTCCATTCAAACATGGGTGAAGTGTTACTTTAAAAAAAAAAGTACTCCAACTAGTTGTGTATATGTGTTTTTTAAAAAAAATTTATCTAACAAAATATATATCTCGTTGGAGTTGTTGGACTGCAGGTGTTATATATGACAAGTAACAAAATATATCTAACAAAATATATATCCCAAGTAACAATACTATAAGATGATTTATTTTTGGGATTTTTAGTTTTAAGTCTCCATAAACTATAAGATTTAATTATCGATCCCTCACTTCTTCATATTTATGTTTTAGTCCTTACATTTAAATGATATGTTCCTTTTTAGTCCCTATGAGGGACATATTCCTAAATTATTTAGTTTATTTTTTAATCCCTGGGAGGGACCTATTCTTAAATTATCATTTAATTGTAGAGACTAAAATCTGAAGAAATGAGGGATCGATTGCTAAATTTTGTAGTTTACGGGGATTTAAAACTAAAAACCCTTTATTTTTTCATGCCTTGAATGCAATCACATTAGTATTTTTTTTGGTAAATCCTAGATTTTCCCTCTCAAAGGATGTATAAAATATCATAAAAATGTGAAATTTAATTATTTTTAAAAACATAACAATATTCAAATTATGTGATTGCATATAATATGTGAGAATATATAATGTTTTACAAGACGAGTCAATTTATTTTTAATTATTAACGTGATGGTTTTTAATTTGTGTGAAAGTAATTAAGTTTAGTTTTTAAAAATAAATGTCATTAATGATTCTTAACTATAATAGGCTCGTAACAAGACCTTTAAATTAAACCATGGATTTAATATGTTCAGTGGGCGACAAGAGCTTACTTTTGTTATACCTTTTTATTTATTATTACTTTGATATGGGGCATCATATATCTGAATCAGTCCCTTTGAATTCTATGTACCGTTAGAAGTGGGTGAGACTTAATAAAAATATTTTTTTTTCTGACAATGCTGATTCAAAAGTCCAGCTCAAAATGGATATTTTTTTAATATTTTTTTATGTGTACAAGACTTTGAAGGGTTTGAAACTTTGAATTGCAATATGATTATTTTAGTTGATGTTTTTTTTATTATTTATTTTTATATAGAAGGTGTTGATACACTCCAAATTTATGTGGTTCTCAACACTTATATATCCTTAAAAAAAAGTATTTTTTATATTTTTTAAGAATGTAACGAAATGATTGTTTTAAGAATTTTGTTGGGTGGTGGAGCAAGTCCACCATCGCCTGAATGATGTTCTGAGTTCTTCCAGACAATTCGATTTCATTAACCTCTTTAGAGAGCTTATCTTAAAAGTCTTGTACCGTACTTTCTAGATGAACATTACGATCATGTGAATTAGGGATGCAAACTAGAACCAAAATAATTCACCCTATTTTCTTTTAACAAACTAAGATCTTAGTTGTATCCCCTTTAGGACTATAAAGAGTCTTGAAAACCCAAAAAAAAAAAATATTAATGAGAGATTGTATGTCAAATAGGGTTGCAATTCGATAACCCGAATCCAATCTGAGATTGAAATATTCAACCTAAACTCAACCCTAACCTGATTTGCAACCTAATAATCCAACTTGAACCCAACCCATGGAAAACACATAAAACCCGAACCAACTTGAAACTAACTCAAGAAACCCGAATTGGGTGTTCGACTGAGAGAGAAAGTGTTTGTTGTGTTAATGATTTTTTTAAGGGAAAAATCAATATAATTCCTTGTAAACTTTGTTAAATTGATTTTAGTCCTTGTAAAATCATTTAATCATCACAGATCCCTGTAAAATATACGTGGTTAACCGATTTAGTCCCTGGGTTCATAATCTGTTAGTTTTCAAGGAATATTCCTACGAATATTCCGTCCAGTAAGAGTGGTCTACCAATTCAACGTTTAATCTAGTCTCTACAATTTTTGAAAAATCCAATTTAGTTCCTGGATAGACGAATATACCCTTGCCTTCTCTGGGAAAGACCACCACTCACACAATTCCCAGTCTCACACACTCTCACTCCGGACACATGTTCCGGAGAGGGCGACCGCACAGTCCTGGGTTGCCGGAGAACCGACCAGAAGCGGTGATGGAGTTTGCGGTGTCGATAGGCGACGATCATCCCAGCTCCGTCGGCGTCTTTCACGGTTTGCCCTTTCAAAACCCTTGAAACCCCTCGTTGTCGTGGCCGCAGCCGACAGCGATGCGGTCGGCGGAGGAGGGGTCGAGGGTGAGGGACTCGGTGGCGAAGTCGCCGACAGTATAAGACCCATCGTCGTAGGAGACTGGTAGAGACATGACCCGTTGTGACACACGGAGACGTCGAGGGAGTGACACTAGGAGGAGTCGCAGGGGAGGGGGGAGTATGGGGAGGAAGAGGAGGGGTCGAAGAGGGGGGTTAGATTGTTAGTAGCAGTCAGTGTAGGGGGAGCATTGGACCTTGGCTAGTGCCGAGGCTGATGCCGAGGCGGGAGAAGTACTCGCCGCTGCCTTGGCTGGTGTCGGAAACGATGGGTCCTTCTAAATTGGACTAGGTGAGGTGTTGGTCGAGGAGGGGTTTGAGATTGGTGGGGTGGAGGGAGAGGGAGAGGCGGGATTGGAGGGAGCGGACACGGGCGGAGTCGCGGGTGAGACGGGAGAGGGTGAGGAAGGCGTAGTCGGTGTGGTGGGTTTGGCGGAGGGAGTCGCGTGAGTGGAGGAGGAGAGACAATGGTGAGGAGGGAGTGGTGGTGGGCATGAGTTGAGGATTCAAAGGGGTATGGGCATTCCAGTTTGAGAGGATGAAGAGGGGGTCGGAGAGGACATGGCGAGGGCATAAGGGTAATTTTAATATGTGGTTAGGGTTAACTATACACTGGGTTAACACATATGACGACAGAGATTGAAATTATAATTTTTCAATAATGCAGGGATCTGTGATGATTAAACAATTTTGCAGGGACTAAAATCGATTTAACAAAGTTTATAGGGAGTTGTATCGATTTTTCCCTTTTTTTTAATGATTTGGTTGTGTTTGTGTAGAAGGGGATGTTATGTTTTTGGGGGCTTGTTATGAAGAAAAAGATCAGTAAAGGGGATGGCAGCAGAGTTTTATTTGGACTCTTGTAAAAAAAAAAAAAGATGAGTTGAACTTGATTTTTGAAAGGGTTGGGTTGGAAAACTTGGGTCCGGATTTGGTTCCGTGTTGAGAGGTTGGGATTGATAATTCAGACAACCCGAATCCAATAAGTCTGAGTATTTTTTTATTAAATGTGGGCTATTGGATGTTATCTTTTTATCTACACCATTCATCTTATATGGACACGACCAAATCAACCATGGCTGCCACCCTCCCTCTTCCCTCGCTCTCTCCCTCACAAGAGAACACCAAACAAGTCCCCCTTTATGTGTTTCTTCTTCACAACGGTTTCCCAAATAAATCCTTCTTTTTTTTTCTTCTTTTTCACAACAGATACCAAACAAATCCTACCTTTTTTGTGTTTCATTTGAAGAGATTTCAAGTTCAATCTTAAATCTTGAGAAATGAGGAAGCAATAATAATAAATAATTCTTTTTATGGTAGGTCAAAATCTAGAAGAGGTAGATCAAAATTACCAAAACCTCGAGACAATTACTGGAATTGCAGAAAGCTAGGCTAATGAGGGGGGAGGTTAAACTCAATTAATGTCTTTAAAATTGTGATGCTTTGATTTGTGCCCTAGACTCGCATACAAAATCCTGGATCATGGATTCTAGTGCATCATTCCATGCCACACTGTTTGAGAATAATTTTCACAACTACGTGACATAAAGGGTAATTTTAAAATAATATTTTCTCGTAGATGATGAGCCAAACAACATTATACAAAAAAAGAAATGTTTAAATCAACTAAAAAAATGACATGGTATTGTAGTTAAAGGATGTACAACATAATTCCAAATTTGACCAAGAACCTCATCTGCGTTAATTAGTCAATCGTCATATGTTGGATATAAGATTATCTTCACAATAGACTCGTGGGTGTTGAAGAATGTAATCCCAAACAGTAGTAAATGGAAACAAGGAATGCACTTATTTTGTTATGTCTGACACTTATAATTCCACATCTATCATTTATGATAGATATAATATGATGTTGAAGACTTGATCAAATGAGTGAGAAATGTATGGAGTTTTTTTTTTTTGGTACACAAGGCCTGAACAGGGCGACACGAGATAGATTTGGGCCAAAGGCCCTAGAGGAAACAATGGGCAGAGCCTTGTACAACACACACAGCTGAAAGGCTGGATTTCCCATTTTTCCTCCTGTAATCAGGAGTCGAACACACATGGGTGTACTATGCCAAGGCACAAGCAGAACAAAAGAATGAAGTCTTAATGTTCAAATGAAACTATCGGGCCTGAATGTGTTCGATATGGACTTTTGTACTTTTGTGAAGATTGCGTCTATAAAAAACAGATGAAGAGCATTTTTCGAAGGATGAATGTGCTCTGAAGCTAATGCATATGAAACTAGTATATACTGATGTGTGGGAACTAGATCAGCTAAAATCTATTGGTGGCTCTAGTTATTTCGTAACTTTCATTAATGATGCTACTAGAAAGATATAAGTGGGCATATCTTTTAAGAAGAAATATGAAATGTTTGATGTATTTAAGAAGTGAAATACCTTAATTGGGAATGAGACAAGTTTGAAACTAAAGTCTCTTAGTTTGGACAATGGAATGAGTACTGTAGCATCAGATTTGAAGGTATGACAATATGTAGGCAAATCAAACAATTATAGAAGGCGTTAGGAGCACGAGTATTATACATGCTGGGATGCCTAAGTATTTGTAGGCAGAGACCATGAGCGTTGCTATTTATTTATCAACAAATGATATTCGATTGCGTTGAATTGTGGATTGCCTTAAGAAGAGTTAATTAAAAAAGAATGTGAACTTGTTGCACTTAGTGTATTTGTTTTTATGTTACTTTTTTGAACAAGTGTCTGAAAAGAAAGTGTTTGGATGTCTCTGAAAGATGAGGTTAACAGAGAATACTTTATACAACTGCTTTGAAATCTTGATTTTAGGATCAACCTAAAAAAAAGTACACTGTTTAACGTGGATATCATTTGTCTTCGCAAATGTTACCAGGGCTTCTTCCAAGATATTTTGTTATGATAGAAATATAAAAATTTATAATTTATATGGTGTATATCAAAAAATTCAATAGTTTTAAATCAAAATAAATATTAATATATATATAATTGTATAAAATATGTTTATTTAAATTACAATACACTTTATATATATTTGTAAAGATGTGTCAAATATCTTAAAATATATGAAAAAACATTGTTTATAGAGGTTTGAAAAGATGATTTAAAACTTTAAAAACAAAAATTTATTTTGTTTTGCAAAAAGAATTTACATATAAAAAAAGATAAATATTATATGAAATTTGATTTAATAATACTTTTATTTTTTAAAAAATATTATATGTTTAAAATACCGATTTCATAATCTCCAACGAAATATCCATAAAAAATATTTGTAAAATCCTGTTTATCATAAATTCATGTTAAATAGTTGATAGATTTGGTTGTTAATATTCATAAAATTTAAAAGGATATATTAGATTTGGTAGTTTTGGTCATTAGTATTATTCGTTATATATTAAAAGGGATAGATTAGATTAGAAAGTAATTTTAAATAAATATATTTTCGAGAAAACAAACCATCAAATTTTTTTCATAAAATTATTTCAATTTTGTCAAATACCAGATTTGATTATTTTGCAGAAATTTTTTTATCCAAATAATATAAATTTCATAAATATTCAAAATACATGAAATCAAATGTAAAAAACTCTATTTGCACTAATTTAACAAAATATAATTGAGAACTCACTCTGCAAAATAACACCCCCCCCCCCCCCCCCCCGCGAACGCCATCGACGGTTGTGAATCCACTTTGGCTGCAAAATATACGGTTGCGATTGGCTCCCTCTCCAAATGCACCGTCAGCTAAACGAAACAAAAAAGACAAGAAAAACAAAACAACACAAAACCCTTTCAGAAACCTCGCCTTTCGGGGCGGCGACGATGGAGGAGTCGGGCTTCGTCTACGAAACCCTAGGTTCCCTGTCGGTCCCGGCCTCCGCCTCCCCCGCCGAACCCGCCTCCGAAGATGACGACTACGCCGTCTTCCGCAACCGGATCAGCACCTCCGCCCCCGTCTCCACCAAAATCGCCGCCGTTGATTATTTCTCCCTCGACGTCTGCGACTCGGCGGAGGACCCCGTCCCGGACGGAGAGAGCGGCGGGCCTCCTCCTCCTCCGACCTCGGAAGACTCGCAGGTGGCAGAGGCGAAGGCGAAACAGGCGGCGGAGCTGAAGTGGTTCCGCGCCGGCTGCCGATTCCGTAGTCCGATGCTTCAGCTCCATCAAGGCATGTCTTTTGGTCTTCTTTTGTTGTTTTGTGAGTTCTGTATTTGGTGTTCGAGATTATAATTTCAAACTTAAATGTAATTCAATTCAGTTGTTTGTTTTTTGTATTTCGTTCGCAAAGCCTATAGTTTTTAACTCTCCCTGTGATTTATTGATTCTGTTTATAGGAGAGGGATAATGTGATACCAAATTAGATATGTTGTTTTAACTAGCCCTTTAGGGTGCGGGATAAGGGGCCATAGGGCGGGAATAACCAAGAAAACCTGTTTGTTTAGCGTAGATAAAACTTGATAGCTATGTTTAGATGAACTAGCATAAACTTGAATTCCAAGGGAGCGTCTCAAATAGTCTATTCATAACTTATATACCCCAAAAAAGTAAAAATAAAAATAAAAATGATGGAAGAAAAATTTAACCAAGTAGACACTGCACCGATAAGTATCTATCCCAGAATGCCAATCCATACAATATAAGGAAAAAATTACAATGCTACATTGCATAAACCTTACACTAGTTTTGAGGAAAAAATTACAATGCTACATTGCATAAGTGTCATGTCTATGTTGTGCCCTGTCGCTTTCAAAAGTGTCCGATGTGTGTCTAACACAATGATGTCGTGATACGTGTTGGACATAGGCGTGACACATATATTGACGTGTCCATGCTTCCTAGGCAGGACTATAGGATGCACGGGGTTACTATTCAACCTGTTTATGTGTGGAGCTTATAAATTTGAGCACAATAGATTGCCTAAATAGCTAAAATGTGGACACTCTCTCCAAGTCATGGGCCTTTTTTTAAAAGGTGGGAGCTTTTTACCGCAATTTTATTAAGAGTGTTGATACACTTAATCTGTTTTGCAGCCCCATATGGCATACACTATGATAGCATAGTATAAACTATGCTATCATAGTTGCGTTCTATCAGTGTATGGTGTATTTTTTTTTTCAAAACAAAAAAAATACATTATTGTATCTTAGTGTATACTCTATTTCATATAATAGTATGTACTTTAATGGAAGAATGTATGATTTGAAAAAAAAACAAACAAAGAAAACCGGTGTGAGCGACAAATGGGGCTGCACAAGGGGCTAGACATCATTTTCCTTTTATTAATTGCATATGAAAGCTCTTACAAGAGGAGATGTATCAGGTAGACCTCCAAAAGCGAAGGAGATAAGGCATCTCCATGTAAAAAAGTTATACCAGCAAAATAAAAAAACTGATATTACATCCCCTTTGTTCCACATAGTTAAAAACCGCTCTCTATTACGAATCCTCATTGTGGAAATCCTTGGGATGATTTTTTTTTTCAATCTCCGATCATTAATGTGTATTATATTAGGTGTTTTTATTTTAAAAAAATAGTAGGCGCACCACCTTCATTATATTAAGGAAAGCAACAACAAAGCCAACCCAAGGACCACAGTAGAAGAGTCATTTACTGAACCCTCGACCCCAGGCCCCAATAGCCTCAATACACTATTCCTTGATGACTAATTCCCCCTCCCCCACATACACACACAAACAAGACACGGCTTGCCCACGCACAAAAACAACTCCAACCTATATTAGGTTGGTGACACTGAATGCAGAGAAGTAGATGACTTTTCCTTGTCTTCTAATTACTGTGGTGAGAAACACATGAGAAAAACAGGACACCCATGTCAAAAATTTGTGTGTCTTTCATTTCTCGTTTTTTGTACCGCAAGACTTTCAGATTTGATATTAAGCATAGTACAATATGGAGATAGCTTTATCGGGTACTTAATTGGTGTATGGTATGATTGTGTACCTTCTCATAATGGCAAGCGGTTATCATTGTGATACAGAGATACTTGATTTCTGCAATTTTGTCTCTCCAACTCCGGAAGAACAAGCATCACGTACTGCAGCAGTGCAACGTGTTTTTGAGGTTATCAAATATATATGGCCTCATTGCAAGGTGTGATTTCTCCTTCAATGTGGATGCTCCATTTTGTTGTGCTTCTTTAATTATTCTTTATGGGAGAAAGGTGTGAGACATGGATTGAATCCTTTGTCCTTGATGCACAAATAGGGTTGCATTACAGTCAGTTTTCGGTTTAATGCCAACTTAATTTGAACCAAATTATCATCTCACCATACTCAAAACCGAATTGAACCGAACTGAATTGCTAAACCTGTGAATCGAACCGAAGTTGTTTAATCAACTCAAACTGAACCGAACCAAATCAATTCTATAAATTATGACATTTAAAAAAAAAAGATAATACAACTTACAGTAAAATTAATCTAAAATATTAAACTAAAATGTAAATATGCAACATAACACCACAAAATTATAAACCAGAACTAATTTACACAATCAATTGGTGAAATGTTTCTAAATATTTCAATTCTAGTAATCAAGAAAAGAGACATGAGTATATCATCAACTTGAATTACAGTGGAGTGAACACTAACAAAAGAAAAGCTACTATGCAAGTATATACTAGAATAAAACCAAGACAAGAAAAATATATTGACTAAGTGAAATCCCTTGACACAACTAGGTCGTCGTTGATATGAATGGAATGAATCTAAACATTAATAAAGAACTGAGTATAAAATAATTATGAGTTTAAATTTAATTTGGTTTGGTTCGGTATAATTCTTCTTTTTTTTTTAATGTGAAACCAAATCTAAATCGAGTTAGATCAGTTTATTAATTCTTTAGCCCATAACCGAACCGAACCGAACAAATGCTAACCCAAACCCAATTAAAAATAATTTGGATTGGTTTGGGCTTGGTTTGACCGACCCCAAGTGCCCTAAGTAATATGCAACAAAATAGGTCTAATATACTCAGATTTCTAGCATATTGTCAAACTATTAGTTGCTTCTTAAATTTTTTCACGTTTTCTAATTGATGTATGTTCTTTTGTAGGTGGAAGTGTTTGGATCATTTAGCACTGGCCTCTACTTGCCGACAAGTGATATCGATGCAAGTATACTGCCCCATTTAGCCTTCTCAATTACTTCCTGTATCGACTATGAAATTTTTTAGAGGGCAATTAGCACTTTTAGCCCCAGAAATATGAAAAATTGCAAAAATAGCCCCGCCCGTCGAATATTAGCAAAAACTAGCCCCAGTGAGAGATTATACAGGAGACGGCATATATACATGCCGTCTCTAGTGTTTACTTTTTAAAAAAAGTCGAGATCCCAGGAGAAAAAATATACATAGGAAACGGCATGTATATATGTCGTTTTCAGGGACGGCATATATACATGTCGTCTCCTGTGCATTTTCCCCCTCTTGATCTCGGTTTTTTTTAAATATACACTTACAGGAGACGGTATATATATACCGTCTCCATTTTATAATTTTACATTTGACTGTTTATATTGAATCGAGCCTCCTTTGCACAGACGGTGGAGAATGTCTTTGCTTTGTCATTTCTTGTAAAAGATGGTCGTGTTGAAATTAAAATTGAGGATGCAGACATCATAGTCATATAATATATGGACGGCCGAGATCAAATGAAAGGAAAAGAAGAATATTGATCGATCGGGAGCACCGTGACTTCAAACGGCCATAACTTTTGAACCGTAAATCAGAATCGCTATTATAATATGCCCACACGTTCGTATCGACGAGCCCTATAGGTGTAGTCGCTACGCCACTACGCCATTTTTCGGAGCGTTCTGAGATCATCTTGGAGGTCAAATCGACGGTTAAACGTTATTTTTACTATTTTTAGGTTGTTTTGAGTTTGTTAGGAGCCTACGAATTAGTTATTTAGATCAAATTAGTTCCGTACATGAATAATGAGTAGTTGATAATTCACCAAAAAATGATCCAGTCTTTGAAAAATGTTTATCCACAAAGTTGAGAAGGCTTGACTACTAAATCAGTGATGTAATGAAATATAGTGATTGAACATATATGAAAATTATATATGAATTTCAGTTAAGTTGTTAAAGCAGGATTTATGATCTATTGAAAAAAAAAGAAAAAAAAAATTTCAAGTTGGAGACGGCATGTATATATGCCGTTTTCAGGAGACGGCATATATACATGCCGTCTCTTGTGTATTTTTTCCCTCTTAGGCTCTCAATTTTTAAAAAAAACTAAACACTGGAGATGGCATGTATATATGCTGTCTCCTGTATAATCTTTCACCGGGGCTAGTTTTTGCTAATATTCGACGGGCGGGGCTATTTTTGCAAATATTCAATTTTCAGGGGTTAAAAGTGCTAATTACCCTTTTTTAGACATATAATTTCACTTTTAATGAGGCATTTCTGATGCATCCATCTATCTATATCTATATCCATCCATTGTCATGCTTTCTAT
Source organism: Acorus calamus (assembly GCA_030737845.1). Classification (NCBI taxonomy): domain Eukaryota; kingdom Viridiplantae; phylum Streptophyta; class Magnoliopsida; order Acorales; family Acoraceae; genus Acorus; species Acorus calamus. The sequence goes on along the minus strand of CM060877.1, from coordinate 27,482,941 downwards.
ATCTCCCTTCCCTCTGGTGAAAATCTTTCAATGTTATTTGTTGAATTTTTAGCATATTTCTTTTTGTTGTCTTAATTTTGTCATCCTCAGCTCCTTTTGTCATTCTCTCCGAGAAAAAGTGTCTTTTGGCTGATTTTCAAAAGACAGCTATAGTACTGAAATTTACTTTTAAATGAACTCTGGATTTTATTTTTGCATTTTACTTATTCTGATGTCCATAGGCATATTATGTAACCAAACTGTTGCATGTTTATATATGGCTTACTCTAGTGGGTCCCTTTATTTTGTACAGAAATTGTGCACATACACTTTGTGTGTAACTGGGGAGATCTCTCATGTCCACCTTTTTTTTTTTTTTTGCATCGTGTGCTTGTTAGCTAGTTTCCGGTCAATACAGTTGGAGATGGTAACTTTTTCTCAAGAAAAGTGTCCTAACACAAGTCTTTTTTTATTGTAGGCTGTAATTTTGAATTCAAATGTGACAACCATACAAATGGGTCTTAGAGCTCTTTCCAAGGCATTGTCCCAGAGAAGTATTGCTAAAAAAATTCAGGTTTCTTGCACTAATGTCATTCTCTATCTAATTGCCATTATTTTTGGTGTTTAATATAAAGATTTGATGGGGGTAACTTGTTGATAATTTATAGGTTATAGGCAAGGCACGTGTGCCCATTATTAAATTTATCGAGAGGCAAAGTGGACTTGCGTTTGATATCAGGTGCATTTCTTCTCTTCTTTTGTTATTGCAGATGATTATTCTGATGATAATCTTATTTTTTTACTCTGTTGTTTTGTATGCGTCGGACTATTGTCAGATGCATAAGTTTACCTTGTGTGGGATCGGAACTTAAAAAGAATACAGTGATTGGATTAGCATTGAGATAAGGTCAACTTAATTTTAGATAGATTAAATAAAGTTTGTAGTGATTGGTGCAAGATAATCAGTTCTAAATGTTAAAGAGGTCCTTGGTTTGTGAAAGATCCTGTTAACTAAGTATTAACTATTTACAGTTGGTGTAGCTATTCAGGAACAGCTTTGTTTTAATGGCCACAGGGACAACATCTTGTTCTGTTTAACTTTTAGTCTTTTACAGCATCTATTTTTAGGGGGGGTTGCTCAGAAATGTGAGAAGCATGTCACTTGAGAGAGAATTTTACTCTTTCTAGACCTCATAATGATCCCAACATGGATTATAAGAAGCTAACCAATGGCGGGCTTTCTTATATACTTTCCTTCGAAATCTGATCTTGTACTACGATATTATAATAAAATCGTGGTACATCGTCTACCTTCTTCTTCTTCTTCTTTGAAAAAGCTAACCGATGGATTCTGGTGCCCTGGCATTCTTTTTTTAAAAAAGAGAAATGACTGATCGAGACGGGAGCATATTTTTACATACAAAAAAGCTATTATTGTAGACTAGCAATCATGTACAGGGGAGGAAACTGAGAGGATGTTTTTCTTGAAGCCTTGAAAGCAGAGAAAGGAGAAAATGGAAGATTCACCCTTAACTAGATCATCAGTTACATCCATCATTTAGGGAAGGACTACCACTGATGCACCCATTGGAAATCAGATGCACCATAGGCATGTTGGAGTAATTTGACAGGATCACTTTTACGTGTGTGATCTGTGTCTCTCCTTGAGATTTACGCCATAGAGGTTTAAAAGGCTCAGATTACGTGGCACAGTTGTGCATGGTGTATGAAGTTTATATTATACAGTCTGGAAAACATTTTACAAAGTTTAGTCTCTTTATAAAATAGACCTCTGTCTAGCCATCCCAGGGTCTGACAGGTCTCAACTGGATTTTACAAAGTAAATCAACATTTCGAATTTCAAAACTTTATCTTCCCTCCCATTGGTTGCCTCACTTTGATCGCGACGTGAAATAAGTGAGTAATAGAGAAGTATTCGGCATATCAGAAAAGATATGATGTTTCAAGTCGGGCTTTCGACCACTATCCACCCTCAAGACTCTTAGACAAGCAAAAGAAAAAAAAAATCGGCCATGATTTCTATTGCAAACAAACACAAAGTTAGTGACGACTCTAGCTAAACTAAGTGATTCGTGCCCCTACCCGGGAATAGATGTTTCAGTCTTTCTTTTGGGTGCCTATTGAAAAAAGAAAGAAATAAGTTGGAGGAATCCGGAGTTACATGTTCATTTTTTATTTAAAGCTATAATAGCCTAAGCTGCATAAATTCTAGAAAAGAAAATGCATGCCCACATAACTGAGGTTCTGCCCAACTTCTGAATTTAGTCTCACAGTTAAAGATAACTAAATGACTTCGATAGCTTTTTTGTCATGAACTTTTGATGTTAAATCAACAAAAGCATGTTTTTATTGTTGTCTGCGGCTCTGTGTATGAATTTGATGCCAGTCCGTGCATCGGTTTTGAATTAGTTGGTGTATGGTAGCTATACTTTATTTAGGAGAATCAACTGTCACTGTGATACCTTGCATCTATTAATCATAGTGCAACTTCTGTGCTTTGTGATATTGAAACGTGTAAGTTCCTCCTTTTGTACATATTGTCCTCTGTAGGATGTTGGGACTTGAGAGCTAATATTTATTTATATAGTTATAGTCAACTTATTAGTTATTTGTAGAGTATGCTTTTATTTTCAATGCGCTGACCAATTGATTTCATTTGGCAGTTTTGATGTTCACAACGGACCTAAGGCTGCTGAATTTATCAAGGTAAACAGTTGTTACTCTCCATCTGTCGTCTAAATTCTATTTGTCTTGGTGCTTTGTACCAGTTATCCTAAAATAACATGAAGTCATCCTGTTGTAAAGGTTGCACTGTTCACTATAAGCCCTTCAGTATAGGTGGGCTTGTTTAGTGTTATCATTAGTGGACTGTATTTCATATATTGTCAAGTAACCATCAAGTACATGAACTCTAATTATGTGATCCCAAATTGTTCAGAATTTGTGAGGCATTGTATTATTTGAAGTTTAAAATCTTCAATTCACCATTATTAATGTTACATGGCCGACTTTATCTATGTCCTGCTAGTTTTATTACTAAAGTTTAATTGAAGGCTAATGGACTTGAAGAAGATGAGTTATGGAAGGATACTGCACCCAGATTTGGCATTGTGTATTTCAGAATTTGTGTATATTTCTGAATTTTCTTATTTGTGTATGGTCTTGGTGAAGAAGCAATAAAGGTTTACTGTTCACATGGTTCTGCACCAGAATGCAATTTTAGAGGGCTTGCCTCGGAAGGAAATGCATTTCTATGTAAACATTCACAACATATAGGCCTCGTAATTTAACCTGAACTTCTCTTATGCTGAACTGAATGAAATCAATGTCCAATTAATTGATAATGGCTTGACTAGAACTTGGTTTGTGATTAGATTTTAGTAAGTTTCTTCCTTGGCCAATTGGAATTTTATTTGTGGAATGGTGGGAGCATACCACCAGTAATTTTATTAATAATAAAAAACAGAGGAAAACCTTGGATTAGATTAGCAGGTATAATATTGTCTGGATGCCCCAAGATATTAGGAGCAAAAAAATCCAAATTGGGAGGGGAACCACAAATCCCTACACCTGTCAAAATAGAAACAACAAATGATGGTTCTCCCAAGATGAAATGCCTAAGAAGGAACAATTCTTCCTGGTAAATTTATCTCATACTCAAACGGCATTTACAATTATTTTCACGTATATTGCCAACTCAAACATATAATGATAATAACATAAACCTTTTCATTCTCCTCATTAAACTCATCTTTTCTTGGTTTGCAACATTTTTCTTGTTCAACTTCTCTTGATATGCATTATTTCCTTGTTAGTTGATATGCCTATAAATTTCTTCTTTTAGCTTTCAGAATTTTTAAGAAATATTTTGCAATCAAATCTATCTCTTTATTATCATCAATCTCAATTTCATCTTCAGACTATTCATTTGTATCCTTCAGAACAATACTCTTATATTGCTAAGGATCTTCTGGTTTTCTTCAATAGACATTGTGACCGGAGTAGCCATCCCCCAAATTATATTATAATCAATATACAAAGATTGTAAGGAGGTCTATAATTTTAATGCATGATAGTCAGCGATATATGTGACATGAAACAAGATAATAATGACCAAATATGGCTAAGATCTGGTAGGGTGCGGTTGTATGGGTTGTACTTATTGCATAGTTGGCTAAAATTTCATTGTAAGGCTTCTTAAAAAAAAAATTCATTGCAAGGTGAATGGATTGATCGACTATCATGTTAATGTTAGTTAAAAACTGAAAGATTTTTGGGCTAATTGTTAATTTGTGTATGCTTTGGGCATTTCCTTTCTTTTAGAAATAAAATTAAGGCTGAATGCCTACCTTTTTTCAACAAAAAAAGGTCACGCAATGTGATTTTTCTCTCAAGAGTCATTGCCATAGGGTTTATGTAGTAAAGTTGCTATTAAATATCTTGACGGGATTATTCTGTTGATAAACTGAGTGTCATTCATAATTGTTATTCAGGATGCTGTGGCCAGGATGCCTCCTTTAAGGCCTCTTTGTTTGATACTGAAGGTCTTTCTTCAGCAGAGGGAACTGAATGAGGTATGACATATATGTTGAATATTTTATGATGTTTCCCTCTCAAATCAGATGTTACATCATATCTATTCCATTTGCAGGTGTATTCAGGGGGGATTGGTTCTTATGCACTGCTCACCATGTTGATAGTTCATCTCCAGGTAGTGAGACATGTTGATATTAAAATGACTCAGAAGTTGGATGATATTTTCCTTTTTGTGCTGTATTTCCATCTGGAAAGTAAATTGCGAATTGCCCCTGCCATACCTCGAAACATGGCATGCATATTGTGTAGATGATGCATTGATATTAGCCCCCTCATTCCCTTGACTGAAATATTTTTTATACCCCTTCAGGTGCACTGGAGAGGTCAAGATTTGCGTAGGCAGCAATTGTCTTTGGAGCATAATCTGGGGGTCCTTTTGGTAAGCGCATAGTGCCAGTTTATCATGTTCCTGTAAGGGAAATATGATCCATGTTTAGTCAAACATGAATTAATAGAAAACAATAGCAGTAGGACACACACCAATTCTGACTTTAATGAGCTCCATTCAGATCTTTAATTCCGAACATATTGTGTCTAGTATACTACCCTTCTTTGGTCAATTAAGCATGATTGTTCAAATAAATGAGTCTGAAATTCGAAATCGAAAAAATTGAGTTTCATACACCTCCAGTTTAGGTAGTTTTTTGTTTGTTCATCAAGTTACATACGTTAGATGAGCATCTTAAGTTCTTAACATTTATTGCTGGTGAATGAGATATTGATTTTTCAATTTGTCCTAATATTTGACAAAAATAAGTACAAGAAATATGTGGCAATTAGCTATTTTGCTTTCAACAAGTTAAATTCAATATCAACTATTGCATATCAACGATTCAACATATTGAAAATTAAATGATATTTGAAACTAGATCCCCGTGAATAAACGAAGAATTTTTCCAGCTAAGCTAGGCTAAACTAAAGAAGTAAATATAGGCTTCATCATGAATCTATTCATTTAGCTGTTGAAAAACTAATGTGGGAGCTCATCACCCATCTTATATAACAGTGGGAAACTCTAAATATACATGTGCACATGAATTACCTCCAAAGAGCAAAAGATTTAGAAATGAACCCAATTTACAAACACTGACTAGCAAGAAAGAGACATTCGCATGAACCCAAAACCAGCTACTACACAACCTTTTTTAGCTAGCTTAGGCCCCAGTTAGCTTTTGATCTATTATGCCAAGAACTATTATTATATTCATTTGGCGGTTTACTTTGGTAATCCCTCCGTTGTATACGCAATGTGTTGATACTCTTGTTGGGGGTTGGATTTCTTTCATCATGAAGTGAATATATGGATTTAAGTACACTCTTATCCATTTTTTATCACAAAAAAAAAATGATTTAAAAATTTCTTTTAATTTAATCAGGGGAGGTTTCAACTTTCATTCAAGTGGATTTAAGAACTCTTTTATCAATAAATCACTTCATAACCCTGGGGTTTTGCACATCTTCAAAGGTTCAATTCATTTTTAATATGAAGTCCGGGTCTTTATGACATTTATGAAAAAAATATTTTTTCCAATTGATTGTTTTGAAAGGGGAACATCTTTGGCTTCTGGAATTTTGTTATACTGGATATATCATCTTGTCTCTAGGCCTGCTTATTTAATTGTGATATCTAACTTTGCAATGAGCATTTGAACATTAGTGTAATCTGTTTGTCCTATGATGCCTCAATTGTTCTTTGCCCCCTTGAAAAGTGATTACATAATTGTGTATTGTTTGAAAGATTTTCTTTTCTTACCATGTTCTACATGCAATTTCCTGCATTAAGCGAACCGCCTAGGCCAGTCCAAGAGCCTTGCAGGATTCTTTTTTTGAGCAGCTCCTTTGTTATTATTTGATGTCTGTGTGTGTACCAATCAATGCACTTATATCAGTTTTTTTAATTTTACGATTTGTTTTGTTATTGTTAATTTTCAAGTGTCCATGTTGTCCTGGAGCTTGCTCTTTACTTATTTTTCCTTTAACTTATTTTTAAGAAATATTTCACTACTATGTGAATTTTGTCTGACATTATGTGCATGCTATATTGAAAACGGAATTAACACATTGTATTAATGCATGGAAAACTGTGTTATTTTTCATAAAGAATGATCTCTCATGTGTGTGGTTGCATTGCTGCTATTGATAAAAACAGGTGAGTTTTTTCGAGCTATATGGCCGTAAATTGAACAGTTTGGATGTTGGTATATCTTGTAGAGCAGCAGGTGCCTTTTTTTTGAAGAGTCACAGAGGGTAAGCTAAATATTTTAATGTGATTTGGAATTTTTTTGTTTTGTAAATTACTTTAGCCAAATGCTTCTTGGCATGTGTTGCTATTTCTTTTCATTGTTGATATATTTTAGCCGATTTCAATTTTCAACAGAAGTTCTTTATGTTATCTCATGTTTTCCATCCTTTATTCTTATTTCATTTACAGATTCCTGAACATGGATCGGCCGCATCTTCTCTCTATTGAGGACCCCCAGGTGAACTGCATGCTGTTTAGAAATTAGTTTGTTTTGTTCCCTTAAATCGACATTCTAAACCTAGTTGTTTTATGAAACAGACACCAGAGAATGACATCGGACGGAGCTCTTTTAATTATTTCCAGGTCAGTTATCTTCTTTTTTTCTATTTACTTGTTTCTGTGGTATTTAAATCACCAATAAGAGTAGAAGATCCGTAGTTTCTCCCTCTACTGTTACCATGAAATTGTTTGTCCTGCATTTCTTTGATTACAGCCAAAACACCGAGAAAATTAGTCATCGAAATTTTTTTAACAGTAAGATCACCTAAATCAATAGGTGATTTGACTAAAATGAGGATGTCAAATGTATATATGGATGGACTATGAAGTATATCAGAGATGGGAATACGAAGAATCTAAAATGAAAGATGGATTGCACCTGGGTAACCTTGATGTGCAATGAAACCAGACAACAGATAAGGTGGGGATAGGTTAACATCAGTTTTTATGAATGGGAGGAACGATCTTAAAACACTTGAATGGTGGGAGTCAGCATATGAAAGATAGTAAAAACATTCTATACACCCCTGGATAGGAAAAACATGAAAAGATCAGTGCCTTAAGAGGCAGAAGTCATCTTAATTGGAGAAGTATATGGTGGTGATCAAACAGTCTTGAACGAAATGGTAAGTAGTTTTGGTGCATGCTCATACACTTTTAATTGATGTTGTTCATACCATATGACGCTATCTAATAGGTTATATACCATAAAACCAAGGATTTTGATATTTTCATCCAAATTTTGAAGAAAACATCGTTTTTGAAGAAAAGAGCCCTAGTTGTGGTTCTCTCCCATCTTAGAATATAGGTCCATGTGGAAATTATGGACTAGTCCATCTGTGGTTATTTCGAGTGAGAGATCGTTTGGGTTCTCTCTTAAAAAAATTGCAAAAGATGCCCATGTTAATGAGAATGAGGAAAAAAGGCAAGTCATATCCTCTTCTTATTTTCCATTTTTGTGTTTATTTATTTGTTGGGGTGGGTGTGGCCATCTATATACCTTTCTAAACCCAGACCAGTGTGAAAAGCATCATGAAATATAGGGCCAATCATACAAAGTAGGAACTTCTATTAAATTGAGCTTATTCTTCATTCTAACTTGTTCAGTACTGGTTATACATGGTTGATTGCATAATTAAATAGTCAATCTGATTTATAGAACATATTTTATAAAATTCTAGCGAGCCCAATTCATTGCATCTAAAGTAGATACCATCATTGATGTTAATAATACTATTCTTTTCTGTTCTTCATTGCTTGATTTACTTTAAGAAAATCGATCTCTTGGGTGAACCAAGCTTTGGTTAAGTTAGCAAACACCTCCCACCTCTGTGAAAGAGGTCAAAGAATCAAATCCTAGGGAGCACCATTCTTTAAAACACACACACACACACACACACACACACACACATCGATCTCTTTGTAAATGGGAACAAACCATTTGTCTCACACCTTCAACTTAATTTACCAGGTGAGGTCCGCATTTGCATCGGCATACTCAATGTTGACCGATGCGAGGACCATTGTTGACCTAGGCGCTCAAAGAAGCATCCTTGGCACGATAATCCGGCCTGACCCAGTGCTGCTAGACAGAAAAGGCGGATGCAATGGAGAAATGACGTTCGATAGCCTGCTCCCCGGGGCGGGTGAACCGGTGCAACGCCAATCCAAGGATGAGATGCTATGCAATTGGTTCACCAACGACGACGACGACTCGTTTCCAAGGGAGACCGTGACAGCCGGAGATGAAAACACGCCGACCACATCGAGATCGAAGAGGAGGGATAAACACAGAGAGGGGAGCGAAGAGACGTTTAGGATCAGGCATCAAGAGAATGGGAGTCGGGAAAAGCGGCGCAAGAAAGGACATCGGGACGGGGATGGTGGGTTTGACGGTGGCCGTCAACATCGTCAAAGTGACAGTCAACATGGAATCAAAGTGATTGATTAGAGCTGAATGGTTGTGTGTTGCAGAGTTGTGTTGAGCAAAGTTTGTTTTTCCTTTTTATATATTTATCTAATGTAAGGTAAAGATGTTGATGATGTTTTTATATCAGAATGTTGAAAATATCAGAATATCAAAATTTGAGCCCATGATGGTTAGCTCCTTGTCCTGATCGTTTCTCAGAATCTGGAGAACTGTGAACCTACGAGGTTCGTATGGAGATGGAATGTGCAATATTGATGGTCGGGAACATGAACAGCATCTGTGATTGTATTATAAACCAGATAATATACATTATTAGCAAGCATAAATTCTCTCTTGTGAGGAGCCACCTTTTTGGCAGATTCCTCCTTTTCATCTGTGAAGCAGAGATATTCCTCCACTTGTCCAAAAAAAAAAGGAAAGTCCTACCGTCTGTTCGTTTGTTGACACGGACAAAGTAAGGGAAAACCTCTGAAATGATTTCAATATTGGACCTTGGACATATAATAGTTCTAAATCGAATCTCTTAAGAAAGAAGATCTTTTGTCTCATGGTAGCCTTAGTCTATATTGATTTTTAGTCTTTTAAAATTATAAACTCTCGTATTAAAATATATGCTTTTATATAAAATAAAGTGTACTTTGAGACACATTATTGTATTTTTTACATTAAAAAAATGACAATTTTTTGCGTCATACACCATAATAGAACTTTATGCACTATGATATGCAATATATATCGCGCTGTTATAGTGTTTGGGGCTGTAAAACAGATCGAATGTATTAGCACTAAAAAAAATAATATATACTTTCATCACTTTAAGGTCATTTTAACATTAAGGGATAGATGGGTCCAGATCCCATCACTGTCCAAATACATCAGTTCCATCAGTACCCATTCAAAACTTGACATACGTTATTAGTACCCATACAAATTTTTTTCGTTTTGTAGGTCAACAAAGATTTTTATGTTTTTTTTACCTTTCAAAAAAAAAAAAAAGTTGAATTGTTCAAATGTCTCTTGAGCAAGGGTCTAATTTTTTCTACCTCCGGACTTTTTTTTATTTTTTATTTACCCATGAAATCTAGTCTTTTTTTTTTGCTCCTGATCAGTGCCACCTCATTTTTTATACCTAAACTACTCTCATTTGTAAATTAGTATTACATTTCTGTAATTGATCGTTAAACTTCTGTAATTGGTTATTATATTTATGTAATTTATATGTTCTCAGTTTAGTTCTATATATGATATTACAAATCTATTTTGTTAATTATAATTTTTGTGATTTCTATTGTAATTGTTATAAGAATGATATATGATATTATCTGTAAATGGTAGATTATGTCATTGAACATTGCATTTGTCGTTTTTGTTGTTGTTGTTATATAAATATTAGTTTCTATAATTATTTAGTACATAGATCAGGAAGTAATTCTACTAAAATATTATAATTGTTCATAAATTTAATTAGGTGTTTGGCTGTTTGTTGTATTTTTTATGTAGCTTGGAAAAATCATTCTTTGTTATAAAGTACATTGAATGTCTAATTCAATGGTATTTCAATGGGTTTCATTTCACCCAAGAGAATAAGAAGGTCGGGGAGAGAACAACTGATCATTGATGAAGAAAAAATTATAATTCAAACAATTGATGTATCTATTTTAACGAAACTTTTTAGATTCTATCTATAACAATTTGACCATCTTGTATATATATGTGACCATTTTGTGTTTAAACATATATTTGCGTATTTTAATATTTTTTGTAGATAACTATTAAATATCTCTAACTATTTATATAATTTATATATGTATTACATTATATTTCTGTATTTCTATAGCTCTGTCTGTAAGAGGTAATTTGGATATTATGAAAAGTCGGGCAAAAAAAAATAGAACTAGATTTCAATAGTAAAAAAAAAAAAAGCTCAAGGGTAAAAAAAAAAAAATAGACCCTTGATCAAAGGGTATTTAAACAATTCACCCAAAAATAATATATATTTTCACCGCTTAACATTATTTAACATTAAGGGATAGAAAACTATTCTATATAAAAAATAATTTATTTTTTGTTTGGCTGAGTTATAGTTATTTGTTAGGAAATATAAAAACAATTTTTTTGTCACTTGATTAACCATGGATAAGTTATTAAATAAAATATATGGGTAAGATGTGGATAACAATTTATAAAAGGTGAAGAAAATGATTTAACATATAGACTCAGTGATGATGAATTATTTGATTTTTTTATATCAGTAAAATAAATTGAATAAAATAACTCAATTTCAAATAGACGTTAGAAGTAAATGTAAGCTTATTTTCGTTGTAACACCCACCTATTATCTGTAACCAAACATATTTTTGAGCTTAATCACTCATGTTTCTTAATCTTTCTCTATTCCGCTATCCAAACTAAATCATTAAGCTCTCATTTGAATAGAAAATTAAGTTATTATGAAATTTATGACTATTTTAGTATAAATAAAGTTAAAATGAATTTATATTTTATTATGTTTTAAATTAATCTTGTTAAAAAATGCAATAATAAATTTCAAATAAGATGTAGATAAAAAATTATAAAAAAAAAGAAAGATGATGATAATTGATTTGAAAGTTGATTTATAATACGCAGTGAAAATTGATTCGATCACAAAACAGTCGACTCTTGCACAGGCTGTTTCTTGGCGATCAAGCCTTCTCAACTGCCGTTTAAAATTCTGAAAAAAAGGAGAAAAACAGAATCCAAACTTTGAATAAATCGGCTGGCGATCTTTTCCCGAGAAAATGAAGATTTGCTCGCTATTATCGTCTTCCTCGTCTGAGGGAGGAGGACCGGTGATGAGCGGCAAAGCATGGTGGTTCATTCACGCGGTCGCGGCTACGGCGGTCGCGGCGGGTGCTCACGCGGTGATCCGGCGCCACCGGTCCGGGCTTCGGGGCCGGGTTGTAGGGATCATTCCGGCCAGGTTCGCCTCGTCCAGGTTCCAGGGGAAACCCCTCGTCGAGATCCTCGGCAAGCCCATGATCCAGGTCTCTCTCTTCAATTGGAAATTGCGTTCTTGATCTTAGGAAGTTAGAAATTTTTGCGTGGTTTTGGGTAAAAAAAAAATGGATCTTGGGTTCTTAGATGGTTGAATTTGGTGAGAAATTGTGAGAATTTTGGATACTCAGATCCCAAAATGTGGCATTTTTGTTTAATATTCAAATGGAGTCGCTCTAAATTTGAAATTGTATTGTTTGATGTAGAAAAGCTTGCAATTTTACATTTTATTTATATATGTAATTTTAGAGAACTTGGGAGAGAGCAAAATTGGCAACTAGGTTTCTCTGTCTGTAACTCTGTTTGAACGAAATACACGTTTTTGATCTTTGGAAGTTTGAACTGTTGGTGAAATATTGAATAAAATTAGATATTGTGTTCTTAGATGGTTTATTCGGTGAGAAAATGTGATATTTTGGATACCCTGATCCCAAAATGTGGTATTTTTTGTTGAATGCTCAAAAGGGGAAGGCTTTAAGTATGATAAAGTATTGTCTAATGTTGAAAAGCTTGCAAAATTTTGACATTTTTTTTTGTGTTATTTTAGAGAACTTGGGAGAGAGCAAAATTGGCAACTACTTTGGACCATGTTGGTATGTAACTGTACAATTTTGTTTAAAAATTTAATTATTGTGATAACTATTAAAGAAAGTTTTCTATTGTTACTCACTGTTAGTTGTGGCAACTGATGATGAGAAAATCGCTGAATGTTGTCGAGGATTCGGAGCTGATGTAGTAATGACATCTGAATCTTGCCGGAACGGTATCTGCTGTGTATACGAATCATTTACAAGTTTTTCGATGCTGATCCTCCATTTGTTAACACTGAACTTTGTGTTTGTGTGATAATATTCAGGTACTGAACGCTGCAATGAGGCGCTCCAAAAGCTTGAAAAGAAATATGACATTGTTGTTAACATTCAGGGAGATGAGCCTCTCATTGAACCTGAAATCATTGATGGCGTAGTTAAAGCATTGCAGGTAGAATGTCAATGGGATTTGATGGTGCTTGATTTATCTTATAATGTTTTCCCTTTCTTGAATTGATGTTGGTATATTATTGTTCTTTAGAGAGCCCCGGATGCAGTCTTTAGCACTGCTGTCACATCTTTGAAACCTGAAGATGGATTCGATCCCAATCGAGTGAAGTGTGTAGTGGACAATCGTGGTTATGCAATCTACTTCTCAAGGGGATTGATACCATACAACAAGTAAGTTTTATGGCAGTTAATCAGATTGACATCATCAAATATGCTTGTATTTCACTGATTTCACTGATTGCAAACGTATGTGTATAGGTCAGGGAAAGTGAATCCGAATTTTCCATACATGCTTCATCTTGGTATTCAGGTAGGCTTGTCCAACCACTGATTGAATTGACCTTGACGTTTTTTAAGATTTGGAAAATGTATCATGTATGTTTTATTTCATCATTTATGTTAAGCAGAGCTATACTACAAAGTTTCTGAAGATATATCCTGAGCTTCCTCCCTCTCCCCTGCAATTAGAAGAGGATTTAGAGCAGCTGAAAGTTCTTGAAAATGGGTACAAAATGAAGGTAATTATATGTTCCAGTGATTTACAGAATTTTAATGGAGGCACTTATAGTCCTTAAAATTGCATGCGCCTGCTATTTTTTATAGGCTTGTTGACATAAATTTTTAGCCTATAGCTTTGTTGTTTATATAGTTCTATTTCTCGATATCTTCTTCATCATGTACATCATTAAAGTGCTTGTACAAATTCCCTTGTTGATAAAGTGGCTGTTGGCTTCCATCCATGCTTTTGAGAACAACGGTTATAGGAAACAGTCCAGATTAAAATTAGTTTCAATAAGAAATTTTATTTATTTATTTATTCTAGTTCTTCAAGTGCTTGAAAAGGCTTGAATGTTTTCAAGTTCTGCAAGATGTAGTTTCCTTGTCTATTTATTTGTTATCTCCCACTCCCAATTTGCAGGTCCTTTCTATCTTTCATTATATTTTTTTAGTACTATGGTCTTTCATGAAAATAATTTTGTGATGTCATTCAAATCAGGACAGTTCATAATATGTCAAATGCCTGTAGTTATGCCAGACGATTTATTAGTGGGTGGCATGGAATTCTGAAGGGAAAATCAGGTTGTGTGGATTTCAAGTACAGCAGGTTAGACTGGTTGTTTGTTAGACAGTTGATTGAAAATGGTGTTGAGTTTCAGGGTGGTGGTACTCAAGATGGTCAAGTCTGTTCTCTCTTTTGTTTTAAAAAAAAAGAGAGATTGTGAAGTTTGTTTCCACTTGTCAAAATCATATGTTTAACTTTATTTTTGGGTGGCATGGAAATGTGAAGGGAAAATGAGATTGCATGGATTTAGAGTACATCACCTTCGACTGGTTGTGTTAAACAGTTGGATTGAAAGAGAATTGATGTTTTAAGAAAAGCAGAAAAGGTGAAGCCATCAAGCCTAGGGTGGCAAATCCAAGAGCATTGTCTTGCTCAGTAAAAGGGGCATCTCAATTGAATGTCATCAGGTGAATTGAGGGAGATGTCTCTTTCCTAGATTTCATCAACAGAGTTATATAGTTTTGACTTATTTTATTTTATTTGACCAGCTCGTCAGTTATTAGTTGTTTTATCCATTTCTAACTGTGGATAATCCACAGAATTAAGAATAAGGATGATCAGAATGAATTCTTAGGATGCGTTATTCGGTAATTTTTTTTCTTTCTAATTTCTGAATGATGGATGACAAGAGAATAAGAGTCATCAGATCTTCACAGCAGAGGCTAGGTAGCAATTATCTACTATCGATATGTGGGAGTGGTTCCAAAAAAGAAGAAAAATTGGAGACTGTAGCAACAAGGCAAAATTTCAAGGTCTTGTTCCTAGATTTTTTCCAAAAGAAACACAATATGTGAGGGAAACATATGGGCGGCTATCATGGCATCTCTTTGAGCTCAGGTAATGGTGTTTCTAGGTGAGGAATAGACATTGACCATCATTGGAACTAATTGGTTAGAGATTTTGTAAGTGGCATCTTGGGTGAGAGGGAGTTGTTTCATACTTTGCACTTTGTATTATATTGCTTTATATTTAGTGTTTTTCGGCCTCGTCTCCTTTTGCTCGAGAGGCATCAGCTTCATCATGAAGGCTCTGACCCTCCAACAATTTCTATTGCCTTTCATATGGTGTCAAATCGACCTTAAGGATTATATACTCTCTAGATCTAGTATTTTCACCATCAGAGAATATGTAACTTTTTTTGTTATTGGGGTGACAAACACACCAATACACCTTAGTTTAAGCTTATATTGTTAGTAGAATCCTCCCCCTTAGCCTTTCTCTCCCTCTTTTCAAGTTTCTTCTCCTTTTCTCATTCAATTCCAAGAGAGGACCAAACTAGTTAGGAAGTCCTTAGAAACTTTTTTGCATCAGGGATGCAAGACTGAAGATTGGTTAAGTTGAAAGCCTGTTTCCACTAGTCAAAATCACACGGTGGATATATTAGCTTTCATGGTTTGAGCATCTAGTACAAGTCTTTAGTCATATGAATATCTTCATCCTACCTTTCAGATATATCCCTTTTCATTGCTATTTCCAGCAATGTTGGATGTCATTATGTCTTCGAAGTTCTGTTTATTTTTAATCTGTCTTTTGATGTTTTAATGTGGATTTAAACCCATAATCTCTTCGTTGGTATCACCTAGGAAGATCAATATGAAGGTTACTATTTTTGATTTGGCAGGTCATTAAAGTCGACCATGAAGCCCATGGCGTGGACATCCCAGAAGACGTTGCGAAGATTGAATCTCTGATGCGTGAAAGAAACATTTATTGAGTCCTATCCAGAAGCGTCATCTTCTTGTGAACATGATTTTTTTTTATTCGTCTGTGCGCGCACTTGTACCGTACATGGAGCGAGATCCAGAGAGCTTGTAAAACCTGTTTAGTTTTTCTCTTTTTGTGAATTAATTGTTCAGCTACAGTGGTTTGAAATGTTAAACCATTGTTTCTTGTTGCATTGTGTAATTTTACTGATTTGAAGTGTGGTTGTGTTACAAAAAAATGATCACTTCTTGAGATGGAAGATCATTTTGTGTTTGCTATGTATTTAAATAGAGCTTCAATTTTGAGTCTTTTTTGTATTACCCTGTAATATTGTGTACTTGAAAACTTTTCTGTCAATATAAAA
Organism: Acorus calamus; assembly: GCA_030737845.1. Classification (NCBI taxonomy): domain Eukaryota; kingdom Viridiplantae; phylum Streptophyta; class Magnoliopsida; order Acorales; family Acoraceae; genus Acorus; species Acorus calamus. Next base: position 27,466,687 of record CM060877.1, on the reverse strand, counting down.
CTGCATTGTTCTCTTGTATGGTGTAAATGATTTAGTCCTTTCTTTTGGCCCTGAGTATGGGCATCTATTTCCTATATTATTGAGATTTTTAAATTTTATTTTTAGATTTTTATTTTATTTAATTTTAAAGCTTATCCGTTCTTTTTATTTATTTTTTTCTTTGATCGTATTGTATTGGGATTTTTTTTATAAAAATATTTTAAGAGCCAAGTTAAAAATTATACGCAATGTAATTATCAATATTTTTATGAGTCAGGCCTCCATTTTAAGTATTTGTGGAGTGCCCAACTAATCTGCTGTTTTTCAAGGCTGACCCTTTATTTTCCAGCCATGATAATGCAAGTGCTGGTGAGTGGCAAAAACACAAACACGGGAAAATAAATCTACAACTGAATAAGATTAAACATTCTTTGCATCATTTATGATCAACCACACCAAATTCCTAGAGATAAAAGATGCACTTGCACTAAATATAATTTATTGGTCCTGCGAGCCTTTGCTCGGTTGGTAAGGGAAGGATGTTCCAGCCTTGCCTTTGACAAGGAGAAAATGTGGTACAACAACTCGGTTGGGCTTGATTTCATAGGCAGTGGCCTAGTCTGTTGTAAGGCCTCCTGTAGGCTTGATGTTGTATGTATGTTGTACGTTGCCTAGGGACTTGTAGCTCTTTCGAAGCCTTTAATACCAATATATATATATATATATATATATATATGTATATATATATATATATATATATATATATTGTATATGAGAATCGATTATGTGCGACGAACGGCGGGTGCGGCAGTGATTACGGGTCCATCGTATCGGACGGTCGGGTGCGATTTACGTCGACCGTTGGATGCGATGGACCGACGATCGGACGGCCCACGTCGCGGCCGCACCTGCCATTCGCCGCACCTAATCGCGAGCGTGTGTGTGTATATATATATATATATATATATATATATATATATATATATATATATATATATATATATATATATATATATATATATATTCGTGATATTATACGGTCGTGCAGTCGTGCGGTCGTGGTTCACGGGCCGTCGATCACGGGTCCATCGCATCAGACGGTCGGGTGCGAATCACGTCGACCGTTGGATACGATGGGCCCGCGATCGCGTCCACACGACCGCATATTATCGGAAATCTATATATATATATATATATAATTTATTGATAATGTAGATTGTTTAAGCCCATCTACTCACACATGTCTAGGTGGTTTTCCATCTAAAAAAAGAAGTTATAATATTGCCTGTACTACGTATGAAAAAAGTCCTCTTCAATGACCTATCTGTGGTCACCATCTGTGTTTTCTGGCACCAATATCATTGAATTTTGATTAACCACCCACCGAGTACAGAATCAGCAGCTGAGGTAGCTAGAGATCCATTTATATACGAGATAAAACTACTTTGTTAGCTGTGGAAAAATCATATCATTTATTCATTAATAATGTTAATGATAGTTCTCGGAACAGTTCCACACACAATCAGTACATGTTTTAAAATTTTAATATAGTAAACAACATTTAATACAGTATATGTTTGTATAAAAAAATAACATAATTTATGATCAATCACACAGATCCATTGAATTAAAAACATAAAAAATTACTAAAGAAATATATATCTCGTGTTTGGAGGCACATATATACATCGATAGATAATTATCAAGTATATGAACTGTCCATACATAAACCCTCGTTATCATTCCCTATGAAACCCCAATACACACCATACTTATTCACCACAACTAAACCAATGACTTGAACAAGCCCCTCCCTCACCAATGTTCAAGTGACCACATTGATTTGTAACCATGGCCTTGTATGACCAAAAAATTACATGCTAAAATTACAAACAACATAAATTTGTATGAAAACCAAATATAAAATAAAATTGCCCCACTTCATATCATGAAAGACTAACTAACTAGTCCTTCAAAAGTAGAGGGTTGAGAACAGTGTGGATGGAGTGCAGCAGCAGCCCAAAGTAGATGAGCAAACCAATGACTCCAGCAATCAGAGCTCCCAACACATGATCACAAAATGCTTTCACCTGATCACATATCGGCATCCAACCGGCGTAATTGTTGCCTTTCTTCCCCACCTGAGCGATCGCCCCGGCCGCCGAGAGGCTCGAAACAAGCAACATCACCACCACCTCCAAAAAATGATGAAAACAAGTTTTAGTTGGTGTTTGAAAACATGTTTGAAAATGAGATCATCACGAAACATGCATTCCTTAGATTCTAAATAAAGTTTTTGAGTTTTTGTTGCTTTTAGCGATCATTTGAGGCGTGTGGATTGATTTTAGCAAAAGCAAAATAATCCAAACATGTTTTTTGAACGCTTCCTCAAATTTCTGCATACACCACATCAGCTAACAAAGTATGCAAAATTATCTAAACGTAGTATAAACCAAAACCATATACTTAAAAAAAAATGTACAATCTACAAAAACGATTGCAGAAATGACATAACATTTTCCAAACATGAATGCGTCACAATTTACCAGGTCCAGCGCCACAACCACCCGCCACAACAAGCCCTTCGGTGGAAGAAACAAAATCAGGATCCCATGAATGCTGGCCACCGCATTGGCGATAATGAAAAACCTATAGTTCGTTTTTACAAGGAAAATGTTAGACTCAGTCACATTCACCAACCAAAACTCAGATTTCACATGTTTTCTTTTTTTAAAAATAGTAAACATCATCTAATGAGATATATGCTTTATAAAAAGTACATATCACTTCCATTTCGAGTTAAATGATCCATTTTTAATAAGTGTAAGAAAATATTTAATGAAGTATATACAATATCTTACAAGGTATATGTTTCACTGAGAAAAAAAACTAAGTATAATAGTACTCTTTTCACAAGTAATTAAGCAAACAAAAGCCTTTTCCCATGAACAAGAGGTCCAGCCACAAAATTCAAAACTCAATTATGGGTTAAGAACTTAACCTGAAAGCGGGAGTTTGGCTATACTTGGCCTCAATGGCCACATTGAAGACCACAGTGGTCTGGTGGCTCGTCGCCATTACGATGGAAGCCGAGACTGTGGCGGCCACGGCGAGAAGCCGGAAGAGGAGGGCTGCCTTCTTGGACTTGTCCATGGAGGCTGGGGGAGGGGGTTCATGTGGTTAGGGTTTGGCTGAAGAGGGGTTTAAGTGGGGGAATTGTAACTTGTTAGGGTTGGCATGGTAGGAGAGCAGATAAGGGGGGTGGTTAAATGTTTGAATAAATGTTATAACGGTCATTGTCTTAGGACACATGGTTTCCATTTTTTTTTTTAAAGAAAAAAGTGGGGAGGAGACCTTTGGGATTTAATGTTGTCATTCACATATTGATGACTTGTGAATGGGTAGATTTTTTTTTTTGTTACTTGTGGGGGGCTGGTCCGGTGGTTGGCCATCTATTTTATGTTGTTGGGGTTGGAGACTAGTAATAAATGTACAAAAAAAGAGGGGGGGGGGGGGGGGGGTGTCACATTCTTGTTACAGTTTTTTTTGTCTGTGATTTTATATATAGATAGATTTTTTTTTTTTTTGGTAAGGGATTTTATATATAGATAGATGGCTGTTAGGAGATGTATATTTTGTTAAAAAAAATATTCTCATACATATTTGGTTTTTCAGGTCTTGTTTGGGTGGGATTTGGGAATCAATCAGATGATAATTGTGCGCTTATTTGGAGGGGATCTAGAATTAATAAATATATTCGCATTTAATGCATTCGCGTATATATTTTAATTTTTTGTAGAAAAATATATTATTGGATTAGTGTATATCTTCTCAAAAATTTCAGAAAATGTTAGAGTAGTATAATTGGGGGACTGATTGTTCCATCCGGTTTTGCTTGGTGTGAGGGACATCTCTTTCTCCCCTTAAAAAGAACGCGGTGTCGATTTTCCTAGACCGAAAGAAAAAAAGTGAAAAAAACCCTTTGAGCTTGTTATAGGCTTCTGCCCGTGTTTGTTAGTGGGTCCTTGTTGAACCCTAATTTGTATTAAGTATATTAGGATGAAACTTGTAACCCCTTAAAGCCTTGTTGTAAAAAAAAAAATAAGTAAATAAATAAAATAAAATAAAATTTGGGGATAAAATGCCTAATGCAACACAGTTTTGGGTATTCGGTTATGGTTCACCCCTATAAATGAGAGAGAGACCAATAAATGAGAGATAAAATGCCTAATGCAACACAGTTTTGGGTATTCGGTTATGGTTCACCCCTATAGTTCCACTTCCATTTGAACTCTTAATTAATTAAAGCAATCTATTCTAAAAAAAATTTCTTAATCATTTTTCATAAAATCATTTATTGATTTTTAATAAATAAAAACCAAAACATGAAACTAAAAGTTAAAATTCAAAAATAATGGAGCCAAAAAAACTGATCCATAAAAGCTGAATGCGTCCCTTAATTCCAAACAAGGCATAAGTAATGATAAATAGAGATACTTCCACACAATTCATCTAATAAAATACATACTTTTTAGTTTTTAACAAAAAATAAATAAAATAAAAGAAAGAATACACACACACACTATTTAATTAATTGAATGCACTCACACACACACACTATTTAATTAATTGAATGCACTCACACACACACACTATTTAATTAATTGAATGCACTCACACACAATTGTATACTTGATTTAAGTATATAGCTCGTAGAAAAACGACCCTCTAAATAGGACTTGCATTATTAAAAAAAAAAAACGAATGTGACATTAGAAATGTGGAAAACATTATTTCCTCCTGTGATATAACTCTTGGTGTTTAATAAAATGAACATTCAATAAAGACAAAACTGATACAAATATGGGTTAACTGGAAGAACTAGACAGGAGCACATGGTCAGGTACTACATTCAAGCTTTCAAAAATATATAAATATCTTCATATGGTCTTCTCATCCAGTAAAAGCAAACAGTCTCATCCATCCAAAACCTAAAAAAAGGTCCTGCATTAAATAGTATATATATCACTCTCTTCATTCAACTGGTTTTTACATGGAAGTAGAAGATTGTCATCGATTGATCCATTGAAGATCAACCGTACTGCCTGTAAGTCTGTAACACAGCAAGATATGTTGAGATATAGTTCTATGTTACAGTTCAACAGGGTGCCCAAGCATTCCTTTTTTCCCTCTTCTTGCTCTTTTCTTCGCACAAGGAGAACCATTGGATCTAGTTGCGTATTCGCGCATCTTCGTCCAAAAACCACAGTAACGCGAAAATGAAGCTAACCCAAATCTCCACGTGAAGTTTCATGAAAATCGTGAGTTAAATCCAAAACCTTGTAAACGAGGTGAATGAAGAAGATGCATATTGTTTGCCTTCAACCAATCTAAAGGTGGTTAATTCCTACTCTGTAAGATCTCGGGAAGTTAAATTAAGAAAACTCAGGTGTGGCCAATGCCATTTTCAGCAGAATCAGATGTTCAAGATCATCTCTTCTTTTGATCTTTGGCCGGTTCCTTTGTGAGCATTCTTGGGGCAATGGCCATGGCCATGAGCTCTTGGAAGAGCAACTTACAAGCGTAGGGTATGTAAACCTGCATGGATGAAATGAAAATGATTAGTTTTAGATGACCAACCAAAACCATGACGCATCCGGGATCTGTAATATATATGTTCATTAAGCAATGGATTTTAACAATGACCTGACAGAACTTGATATCAATACATGAAGCCAAACAATAGACATAAGAATACAACATGTGCTTTTAACCTCGACAAGACGATAGAGTAACAGTTAAGATATATAAGGATGCAAATATTCAAGATTTTAAGTGGAAAATGCATTTTTCTTTTCTTCAACGGATAATAAATAGAATTAAACACCTACATGGATAATAAATAGGGAAAATTCAAACCTGAACGATGTCAGTCTTGTTTTTGCAACCTCTGCACTCAAAGGAATTCTTCTTCAGATTGGCGATAGCAATCAACCCGCAACGCTCGCAGACGTGAACCCTATAGGCATCACTCTGGTCAAACAACCTTTCTTTGAGAAAGTGCGCAGCTCCATGAGCAATCATACAATCCCGTTCCATCTCTCCAAATCTCAATCCTCCATCACGAGACCGCCCTTCCGCAGGCTGCCGAGTGAGAATCTGCACCGGGCCCCTTCCACGAGAATGAATCTTGTCATCCACCATGTGCTTCAGTCTCTGGTAGTACGTAGGGCCAAGGAATATCATGGCAGTCAACTTACGCCCAGTATGACCGTTGTACATGGTTTCAAAGCCACGCATCTGGTAACCACATTTGTGGAGAGCTTTACTTATATTGTCCACCTGGAAAATTTGAAGTATAATGAATGAGAAATAAGGACTACCAAAGTGCAAAATGTATAATCCATATTTAATTTCATGTCCAGAAGATTACATACCGTAACATCAGTGAAAGGAGTAGCATCTCCTTCCTTCCCCATATGAGCTGCGACTTTCCCCATAATGCACTCAATTAGCTGGCCAATAGTCATACGAGAAGGAATGGCATGCGGGTTGACAATAATGTCTGGTGTGATGCCTTCAACTGTCCAAGGCATGTCTTCTTGTGTGTATGTCATGCCAACTGTACCCTTTTGACCATGCCGACTGCTAAATTTATCTCCGATCTGTGGAATCCTGACAGATCTCATTCTCACTTTCACAAATCTCAAACCATCAGCATTAGTTGTCAATAGAACCTGGAAAAGAATAGGAATGATTCAGCTAATAGTCAGAGGAAATAACAACTGGATTGGCATTAAAGGCAGGTATGGAAGCACATAATTTGTTTGTATATTACAGCGATTCAGTAGCGCCTAAGTATTGGAAGGTTAGAACTTAAAACCACCTTAAGTTTATGTGGTTCCATAAATCATGCTGTAGAATAAGTAAAGAAGAGAATAGGTTGAGGCGCCTGTCTACCTGATCCACCATTCCACTTTCACTATGGCGCAAGCTTGTACTGTGATCACGCTTGGTGTACCGTGAGGCTTGTCCTTGAGCTTCTTCTTGAGCAATCGGGGTTGTCTTTCCGATTATGACGTCCTCACCAGAGACCCTTGTACCCTACATGGATTTGGAAAAATATTCTTATTTGCAGATATTCCAATTCAAAAGTACATCATGTTTTTTTAATATATATTCTCTAAAAATCATGTTTTCTTAATATACTTACAGGAGGGGCAAGACCATCATCATCTAGTTTATCATACGATCCATGCCGCATTCCCTGTAAAAGAATTTGTGAGCATCCAAATTTGCAAGAGAAAGAACCACTATGTTAAGATGAAGCACTCACCATTGTGTTTTCCCTATTCGGACGTCCAAAATCTTCTTTAACCAACGTTCCCATCTTCTTTTCCTCATCCCTGTCAACATATGTTGAAAAAAAAAGAGTGAAACAAAAATAAAAGTTTCCAAAGATAATGAAACGTTATTCGTGCTAGAGAGATTCGTCAGCATTGATATGTTACTAGGAAAATAGTTGCAAGAAAACTTATATTAGATTTACCTGTATGAACGGAAGAACAGTGACCTGAAGAACCCACGGTCTATCGAAGATTGATTCATGATGACAGAATCTTCCTGATTGTATCCAGAATAGCAAGCAATAGCAACAATGGCATTCTACAGTGGAACACAGACAAGAAAAGGACAAGTCAGAAATGCCCAAGAAAGGGCAAAAAAAATATTTTAAAAAATGATTCTTACAATGCCAGCGGGAAGCTGTCTGAAGTGCAAGTGCTCCATGGCACGAGTTGTAACTAGAGGCTTCTGGGGGTAATAAAGCACATAGGCCAACGTGTCCTGGAAAAATAAACACAGAAAATAAGTTACAGCCACAAAAAAAAAAAATTACACCACAAGATTGGAAACCAGTTAGGGGAACATACCATCCTTAATTGGTAGTTTGTAACGTAAATCCCCATGGCCTGCTTGCCCATAGCAGACTGATAAGTATTTCTAGGAGACTGAAAAGAATAGCCAGTTTAAACAAGAATATAAGAGACCTGAAATAATCAGATTGCCAAAGAATAATCAGTTTAAACAAGAATATGCACATTCCACTGATATAAAACTCAAACCTGATTATGGTCTGGAAATGGGATAATAGATGCACAAACACCCAATATCAATGATGGATGGATTTCACAATGGGTGTACATTGAAGAATATGCCTCCTCTGGATTTTGCCTTGCATTTATAAGATCCTGAAATTCAAATTGCCAATTGAGTGGCACACAGATAAAAACTTTATTGTTCTCAGTTTAAGTAGATGCAGCAAATAGGTTGAATGCATATTATATTGCATTCTTCATTCAAAAGGAGCCCAACACAATAAATATGTTTGGTGACTAAAGAACCCACCATATAATTTAAGCAACATAAATATTTGGGGACTCACGTTGATGGTCATTGAGATCATTGTTGTCTCTTCTTCCTCAGTATCTATGTACTCTATAAATCCTTTTGTCACGAGTTCATGCCAACCTTCTTCTTGAGTTTCCTACAGAGAGAAAGAATAAAGTTACTAAATTTCCCAGAACAGACTGCACATTCAGAAGCTGAACCACGTCAAATCTTATGAACTGGAAACTAATTCCACGTACCCTTTGCTGCAAGGCTCGTATATGCCTTTTCTTTATCAAGAGCCTCTGCTGTTCTACAATAAACAATGGACGACTGCAGCGTCCATAGTCAGTGTAAAGCCGTAGTTCTTTCAAGCGAATATCTCTTATAACCCCCACCTCAGTATTGACATCAACCTATAGGTAAGAACAAAAGAAATTTAATATGCATTTCGAGAAGAATAAGAACCATAAACAGCACGAAAATTATTTACTTCTGAATGCAGATGGTATTAAGAAAGTAAGAAAAGAAATGCTAGCATATCATATACACCTAAATGAAGAGTGAATTGCTTTCCACAACCACAAGACAGTGCAAATGTAAATCCACCATGAAATCACACATCTGAGACACAAACACCTCTCTGCTATTTGCCCATCCTAGTTAACAGGTAAGTGAAATGCAGTTGTAAACAATGTTAACAGAGACCTGTCTTCTCAATTGCCTCAATGTCTTCACCAAGAGGTCAGGGTTCCGGTGAATGCCGACCCAGCAACCATTCACAAAAATTTTAGTTGCCTGAGGAATCACAGCAGGAGATATTTCCTATAGATAGATAAATAAGCAGATATTAGTGCCAGAATACAACAGCATGCCAACCTAACATCAATATAAAGCTTATAAGGTGCACCTCAAAATTTTCTGTACTCCATTCTTCCAAAAATTCTAATATAGGATTTGCTGCTGAGCCGACCGTAACATAAACCATCAGAGCAAGATTTTTCACGAGTCCACAGGCCTGAACACAATAAGCAAACAATCTTACAAACTATCTTGTGCACGCAGACATAAAAGAAAAAAGAAAAAAAAGGAGCTTTCTCAAACATCAGAAAGTGCAAAAATAATAATAACCTGTCCTTCTGGTGTTTCTGCAGGACACATCATTCCCCAATGGGAATTATGCAGCTGGCGGGGCTTTGCCAGTTTCCCTATTGCAGGGAAAATCAAAAAGAAAAATAGTAAGTTAATGAAGCATAATAAACCAAAAAATGAAAGAGCTAAAGTGTAAATTCTGATTTCATGAGGCGACTTCAGCAAAGGCTTCTGCAGGATTATTACCTTCACGTCCTATGGGAGAGTTCAATCTTCGCAAATGAGATAAAGTAGATGCATATGTCAGGCGATTTAAAACCTGTAAAATGAAAAGATACCAAACAATAAATATTCCCAATGCCACAAGTTCAAGGAGATACACCAGAACAAAATGAGTGAACATTGATATATTAGAACAACAAAAAAACATACCTGTGAAACTCCAGCTCTAGTACCAGCTTGGTTTGCTTGTCCCCAATTGCCAGTGGCAAGTGAGTATTTAAGTCCAGTTGTGATTGTTTTAGCCTTAATTGCAAACTGCATGCTGACCTCTTTCCCATTGTCAACACACTATCCCATCACAAAGAACACTCCAGTTTAAACATAGAACTCAGATTGCTACGAGATCAATCTTTAATATATTCACTGTTAACAGATGTCAGGACAAGGAGAGGATACCTTCTGAATGTAGGATTTTACATCCCTGGTCAGCTTTCTGAACAGCTGTACACATTAGAATGATAGTTAGAATGGGACTTAGATATTTAACACCAAACTTAAAATGCATGCATGGGGCTTCACAGGCCTCCACACATAGCAGACCTGTCTAAAGAGGCCTCCAAGTAAAGGGCCAGCAAGATCCAGCCTTTTGTTTCCATAATGATCCCTATCATCTTCTGGTCTTCGACCAAGGGCACAAAGCAAAAGCCGGTGGATGATGTATCTGTTGAAGAAACATAATTATTTTCCCATACGCGCATCCATCACATGCAAATAACCCACGAATTACAGAAACAAAATTACCCAAAATAATAAGCTTTTTTTGTTTCACAATGTTCATCAACCCCAACATGAGGCAGCATTTCTTTTTGAAGAATATCTTTGGCAAACCTACAAAAAAAAAAGGGTACTTCGTTCAGTTGATTCATGATCAAGAATGCAATGTTAAAAATGTGACAATGAGACAGCTTTTTCATTCAAAAAATAGTGTGTTGGTGGCACAAATAAATGAATGCTTGCATACTTGATCCTCTTTTCCCTAGTAACCCCAGCATTAGGTCCACGTTTTCCAATGTAGTCCAGTGCAACCTACAAAGAAATGATCAATTGACAAACCTATGTCAGTTGTCCTCCACCATCACTACCACAGGTCAAATAGATCAGCTCAATTGTCATAAACATGATTTCAAAATTTCTCCTGATGAAGTCCACTCAATATAGGCAAGCACAATAGATGAACATCACAACAAAAGCAACGACCAGATGGAAATTACTCAACAACATTTACCACAACAACAAAAAATCCCAACACACAGCATACCTATTACATGAACAAATTGGACAAACAATTCTGACAAATACCTAAAGAATATGACAACTGAAATGGGAATGGAGTTGAGACGCATTTTTGGAAAGATGAATAGCTAAATGGTGATGCTCCAGGGACCCTCTTTCCAGATCGTTTTGTTGCTTCAAACAAGACATGGAGTGTGACTCCTTCACTTATGGCAAAAATTCCATCATTTAATGCTCCCGATTCCGGAGAAACCTAACGTGGAGGTGGAAGAAATAAATCTCCTCCTTGCGACCCTTCAAGAAATTCCTTTGGAGTTGAGAGGATAAAGATGCGATTATTTGGAGGAGCTCACCCACCAAAAGCCTTCTCCATAAAATCATTCTATAAGCGGCTTAATAGGAATCATTCAAAAGTGGTACCCTCCACTCTGTTTGCACATCAAATTTGGGTGTCCTAACCCTTGAAAGTTATAGTTGTTAACTCTAGACAAACTCATTACAAAAGTGAATTGTGCAAGATGGGCTAATGATAGGAGTTTAACACATGAGCTTATGGTATAGAGGAGGAGACATGCATTCACCCCTTCTATGGTTGCCATTGGAGCGCAAGAGTAGGTGAAAGTGAGAGAGCACTTGGGATGCCTCACACCTTTACTAATGTTGAGGAAATGTGAGATTTCTTATGAAGAAGAGTCAAGAAAAGTGATGGAGGCAAAAGTGCCACATTCATCAGGATCTTCCAGCATATGATATGTTGGAGCTTGTGAAAAACACGGAATGAAGCAATCTTCCACAATAAAAGAATCTATATTGAAAACATTTGGGAGACAATTAAGGTGTCACTTTGGATTTGGTGTTTACTCTTAGTGCAAGAAATCACTAGAGCTAGGTTGTGGTGTATATACTATAGGGGAGGGAATAGGAAGGCCATTGTTCCTTGGTTTTCTTTTGACGTTATATACTTTTAAGAAGAGGGAGGAGGGGAGTTGATACCTCTTCTTGCAGTTTTTCTCATTTTTCTTTTCAGGAGATTCCTCTTCAGCTCTTCCCCAATGTTGCTCAAGAGGCATCATTTATATTATGACAACTACTTTAACTTTATATCCACGAGGTCCCAACAATCAAAAGGTTTATCTTCAAAATTTACTCAATGTGTCCTGAATTTATACCTTCTATAATATTGGTATACTAGACATTACTTTGCATGCATATGTAACAATTACCAAATATATCATATAACTAATTTACATTGCACCGAACAACTATCAGTCAGAGAAATATCAAGGTATCTGTGGAGAGTTCTAGACATGTAAAGAACATAGAAAAAACTTTTAACTGAGGAGATTAAAAGGAATGACCTGCCCTGGTAAAATACATATAGAACGCAACTAAAAACCATCACAATGACTGAAAAATGAGATGTAAGAAGATATGCGCATCAGCAACCTTGCAAACAAAATACCTGTTGATTTTGAATGACAAACGCCTCCTCGAGAGATGGACGCAATAACTCCATCATTTGTGTATCAGAGAAATCATAGCATATATGCTCCAATATATCCTTGTCAGCAACAAATCCCAAAGCTCGGAATACAATAATTATAGGGATTTCTGCCTTAATATATGGAAGAGTGGCTCGAATATACTGTCCCGAAGATCCCTGCAGAAACAACAAAAATTATAAAACTCAAGAGCTTGCAATTAGTGGAACAACAATTTCTTTATTCCTCAATATTGGCAACCCAACCAAAAAATAGAGAAGGAACTGCAGCAATTACAAATACGTAGGGAAGAGACTAAAAGAAGTAATTATTCCAGTTTTACAAGAACTGACCCCTTTTGCACCAGCACGAGAGAGCATGCGGACATACATGCTGCTTGTAGGTCTGTTTTGAGATTCAGACATGGAGCGAACCTCAGCAACATATGCATATTTGTTAGGCTGTCTTTTCTTGAACACGTAGACATGGTTGGTGCTCATTTTTTCTTGTGCAATCAGAACTTTCTCACTCCCATTGATAATGAAGTATCCACCTTGATCATAAGGGCATTCACCAAGCTCTGTTAAATCTTTTTCTGAGTTCTGATACAGAGTACAATAACTAGACCGCAACATTATTGGAACCTGTCATGAAAAACAAAAAAGCCAGAACACGTATGTGAGCTACAAACATATTAAAGATTTTATATTACTAGACAACCTATGACTCATCAAAAAACTCAAAAAGTCACCTTTCCAATATAGACTTTGTTGATATCCTGCGTCTCTGTGACTTCCTCACAATCATGTCCTTTCTTTATGATTCTTTTGGTGACATCCACATACAACGGAGCCGCATACGTCAAGTTTCTCAGCCTTGCGGCTTTAGGAAATAAAGTTGCAGTTTCTCCATCTGACTCTGTAACCATAGGCCTACTCAAATATATCTGACCAAAACTGATCTTGTAGATTGTCTACAGCACACACAACAAAATTTGTTCAAACAGTCAAATTCACAGCAAGAAGACCGACCGTGAGATATAATGTATCAATCAAACAAAAATATAAGGATAATTAGAGACATGTAACAGGGCTCTCATTCTTCCTATATGCAATGGAATCAAACCAACACCAAGAAAAGTGTTTGTTTGTTTAAAAGGGGGCAAATCCATGTTCATAGTAGTCTAACATGACTTATTGTGCCAAAAATTTATGTTTTCAACGAATTCCCACAACAATTCTAGGCAGTACAAAACCTTTTTCAGATATTATAGAACAAAATTTGAATGTTGTGTATCTAAGACACACACTTCATATATTTTATAAAAAGAACACTTTTTAAAAAGATATTAAGTCATTTCAGTGACTTTAGAGAAGTTCTTAAATTTCCAACCAAAATAGAGCGTTTTATCAGATTCAGGCCCTCGTATCTTCGACTCCAGAAAACCAACCAAACGCAATCTTTCCCATCATCAACAACGGCCCAAGATGGAAAAACCCTAATTTGCGCAAAATCCTCCAATTCGATCACTAAAGAGAGAGATGGAGAAGGGATAGAGACCTCAACGAAGTCAGACTGGCGTCCCGGGTTGTGCTGGGACTCGGGGCGGACCTCGATCTCCCCGGACTCATCGACGATCTCCTGCATCGTATTCTGGATGAACTCGTCGAACGAATCGAGCTGCTGCCGCACGAGCCCCTTCTCCTCGAAATACGCGCTGATCACCGCCCACGCGTCCTCCTGCGTGATCTCATCGTCTTCCTCCTCCTCCTCCTCCTCCTCCACGTCCATGTACCTGTTGTTGTAGTTGTCGTTGTACTCCTCCTCCATCATCTCTCTCTCTCTCCACCCCCACTATATCAGAAACCCTAGATTTCGAGACAAACCTCGATTGAATTCAAAAGCCCTAGATATGTTAGGTGTCTTTCCCTCTTTCCCCCCTTTTTTGTGTGCTCTCTTGTTCGACTGACTGTGAAGACGAAGAGAGCTCTCGAGACCGGATGAAAGAGAGAGAGGGAACGAAAAATTAGGTCGCGGTGGGTTCTTATAATGTTGAGTCGGTTGAGTGAGTCGAGCGAATCGAGTGATGAAACGTGGAAGATCGATTGGGTTAGGCGGCGGATTTTAGCCCTCGGCCCATGGATTGCTAAATAAGGGCCCGCTTGTGTAGTGTTCACGGTAGGCCTGTCAACGGGCTGGGTCGGATTGGGTCGGGTCGGGTCGGGTCAACCCGGATTCAATCTATATGATTGTCGGATCTTTCGGGTCGGGATCTGGTCTTGATTCAGATCGATACATTAACATGTCTATGTAAGACAGAGAGGTTGATGAACTTCTTAAGGATCTACAATGACTTCATTTTTTTATTTTTTTTAAGAATAATATATTATAAATAGTTCTTTATTATTTTGTTTTTTTAATATTTATTATGAAACATTTGAAATACTGTTTGGATTATTATGCTTTTATGTGAAGTCAGAAGTTGTAAAAATATTTTAAAAGCTTAAAATTTTAAATGATTATTTAGTATTTAGTTATAAATGTTGGATAGTATCATGGATATTAGATTAGATCATAATAAAAAAAATCACATCGTATTTGGATTGAGTCAATCAGATTCATAGGATTGAGTTGGGGTAGACTCAGACCCGACTCGTTTTAATTGTCAGGTCATTTGAGTTGGGTATTTACGTCTTTTATTGGGCCAGGTTCGGGTCATGTTCGGGTCGAATTGCGGCCCATTGACAACCCTAGTTCACGGGTTGCAACTTGCGTTGAGTCCAATCACATCCGATCATTGGACGGATTGGATTTAAAAAGGGCATTGTTGCATTCAATTTTTTAAAGTTTAAAATATAATATTATATGTAGGTGAAGTATATGCAGAAATGGACTTAAAGGTTGGTTAGGTCAGGCTATAGCCCAATCTTGTTTTTTTATTTAATTTATCATATATATTATGATGGCTATTATCACTTCAATCATTTAAAATAAGTTTTATGAGAGGTAAATAACAAAGAGATAACAAAAAAAATTTTATCCAAACAAACTAGATCTCAACCTAACAAACTAAATCAAACTAGATCTTCTTATAAATTTCAACAATTCTAAATTTTAAAATTCATATATTATCTTAAAAATTAATTTAATGTTAATTAAAACAATAAAGAAACAGTTATATCCATCAAACAATTCTTCTTATTTTTGTAACAAACTCTTCCTATTTTTATGACAACATATATTATTGGTAATTTCAATTATAAAATTTAATATACAATGTAGGATGAGTTTATATATCATTTTTATTCTTAAAAAATTAAAATACTTAATTTAATAACATTTCATTTTTCTTTTTTTCACATGAATATATCTTATGAATATCACATTATTTGATATATAAAATAATCACATCAAATATAAGAACAACAAACTTCTATATAAATATTTAATAGCCCACCCCAAAATATTACCATATATCTACCTTCGAGTATATGCATCATTAAACATTTTTACCATAAATTAATGGGTTTCGATTCAAAATGTAGTGATATACTCTTTTTATGAAACAATATACATCGTTAAATAATTTTTTTTTTAAAAGATAAAAACGTATGTGGTGTGCATTTTAAACCGTAAGAATGATTGAATTGAACATTTTGTTTTAAAAATGGGTGTTTATTTTTTCGGGTGTTGATACACTCAGTCTTATAGTCAAAATTATATATTTAGTAATGTCGTGTGCGTAGTCTTACTCATAATTCTCACCATTATTTTAAATATATATGTTGTTATAAGAAGTCAAAAAAATATGCTGAGATGCACCAATTAATTTTTTTAATACACTATAACAGTGGAATGTATATTATATTATCATAGAGTATAGGTAGCTAGGAGACTGCTTTACAACTGCAGATAGAATTACAAAATGAAATGCGTATACTCATTCCACCCCCTCTTTTAATTTATACACCCATTTAACAAATGAATTGGTAAAACAAAAAGGGTGCGCAAAGAGTGCAAAAAAAAGTACCCGTAGAAAAATTGAGGTTGATGGACTCCCGGTTACACAAATTTTGGGGCTAGTTTCACAATTGTGTTTATAATTCGAAAATTAATAGAAAATTTGTTTATTTACACCATGTTTTTGGAATCCATTTGGATTGATGTTCAAATCCATCTAGTTTTTAAAATCATATTTTTGATAGCTTTTCAATTGCTGTGTTATTTACCTGGCAAAAACGTAGATGAATTTTAAAATCCCGTCATGAAATGTGATTCGATATGTTTTTAGGAAGTGTTATTTAATAATAATAAACCCAAAAAGGCCCAAACACGGATCTAAAAACGACCATTAGATTTCTTGTCCTCAAAATCAATCACATAAAACATAAAACATTTTTGTTCCTTTATTTATTTTTTATCCATACAGGTATTACAGGTATTCATCGTGTTTCTTGAAATTCAGGTTTCTCAACATGGTTCGGCCAATGAGTTCTTTATTGGTCAAATTTGGGTAAGGTCACCAAGTTCAAAGACTTAGTTTTGGGTGAACACTTTCAATCACTAATTTGCAGTCTTAATTTGTTCACAATGAGGGTTTTTACAAAATCAGTCTTAACCAACACCAAGAATAAGACAAATCGAAATGTAATCTTATTTAGTTAAGGAGGTTCATGCTTAATTAAATAAACATATAATTTTTTAAAAATTTCATAATTGAACATATACAATTCATTAGAAATATACTTGAATTTTTTTTATAAAAATATATACTTTGCTACATGAAATGTATATTTAAAAAAATAAACGCACGTGGTGGTTACACATGCAGCTCATGAGTTATGTGTAATATTATCCTCTTTAAAACCTGAGTAACTTTAAAATATAAATGTACGCAAGAGGCTACACATGCTGCTCATGGGTTACATGTAATATTATCCCCTTTAAAACCTAAGTTATTACTTTTGACTGAGGCTCCGTTTGGATAGGTTTTATATGTGCATTGGTGACCTAGACACATTCGAACGTTGAGGAGCTATATCCAAATGAGTTTGTGTCGAGAGCGTTCATTCCATCTGTATTTGCGTACTAAGGGACTCTATCCAAACAGGGTTCTCGTCAAGCGTTCATTCCATCCGTGTTTGCGTGTCGAGGGGCTCTATACAAATGGGTTTCCGCGTCGAGCGTTCATCCCGTCCATGTTTACATTCATAGTGTAAAATATTGTGTTCCTCCATCGCCCAAAAGAATGATTCCTGGTAACGCGAGTTTAACGAAAACACACGGGACGCTGTCTGCTACTGATTTAAACATTGCTTGTTCCAAAATGCAGGCTGTCACGCCTCTAATCCAAAAGAGCCAAAATAAGTTTATTTCATGTAAACAAATATATTTATGTAAATTACATATATTCCTTTACATAAAAATAAAATAATACATAATTCATCTAGTAAAATATACACGTCATTAGGATATAAATAACACTAACGCATTAAACTTCATTTATAATTGTATGTAAATGAAGTCCTTATGAAATAGGAGGGAGAATGATAAATGGAGCACTAAAACACTAATCTTTCATGTAATTTTAACTTAGTATATGAAATACCTAATCAAGTATATATCTACTTCAGCCTGAATTGAATATAATGTATCAAGGGACCATCACTCTATTCAACTTTATCAAAAATAAATTTAAACATTGAAGGAAAATGTTAAAAGCAGTATCTCATGCATTCTCAAGTGCAGTTTTCATGTTGCTTTGATGAGCCTTCAATACCAGAAGAAAAGCACCCATCTCATTGTTGAAGTATGATATTTTTAATGGAGAGTGTAACATTTTCCATCCATGAAACATGGTTCCAATAATACTCCCCATACCCCCCATATACAACTTCACTATGTCATGATTTGTTTTATTTATGAAATATATATAATTTCATATTTCAATTGTAAGCATTTTTCATTAGATATAATATCCAATTAAAAAAATTAACGTGCTAAAGGATTGTGCATGTTGAACCCAATCCACCTGACTTTTGTAGGTTTAATTTGAAATTTTATTAGTCAAATTTAATCCGAACCTGAATTCAAATAATTAGGTTTGGATTGAAGTGTCAAATTACATGAGTTCATCCCAAACTTGATATGTGAGTAATGGATTTAAAAGTTTAGCTTAATTATCATTTTTAAGATAAAATTAGTCTAATTTGTTTTTACCCTAAATCTATTAGTCTGTCATGATTCCATCCTTTTATTATCTGTCTCTCATCCGTCATATTCATCTTTAAATGTTGATTATTCAATATTATGAGTAAATCTAAATTAATTGGATTGACCCTAACTCAACCCGATTTAATCCACCTCAAGGACGTGCACCACCTAAAGTTAAACATAACATCTTTTTCAAAAATTTATCGGGTATTGATATATTCAATTTATTTTGTAGCTCCATTTATAATGGTAATGTCACCAAATTAATATATAAAATTGTTTTACGTAATACATGTATAAATTATATATTTTCTTTTCCTAACTTTTCACCTTGTGCAAAATCCCTTGAAAAAAGTTTCTGGTGATTTGGAGGGCTATTTTGGGTCTGAAATTCAGACATGTGTATTTCGGGAACATATACAAAATAAATGTTGGTTTTCGTTTTTATTAAATGAAATATTTATTTAGGTGTCAGAACCTACTAACGACTTGATTCCATAGCCCCATATGTGGTCCCAAGCCACCACTCCCAACCTAACTAACTCGTAACACGGGGTCCACCCATCCAACCGTCCATATTTCACAATCACATCGAATGAACGACAGATATTGCATCCAGGATGTCTACGAAAACTCGACGTCATGGATTGGCGTACGTCGATCCTTGATCGGACGGCCCCTGTGACGTCCATTACACGGGCCCACGAAATCATTGTTTTCATTGTATCCTGTCATCTTCACAAGGACCTTCCAATCCACGCCGTCCGTATCGTCCCAAAAAGCCGATCTAATAAAACGGACGGCCAGCATTACGTACAACAAGAAGGGCTTTTCGGTACTTTCGGATCCCACACGTGCGAAGCGAACGATTGTTGTGATTCGAATTGCAGGGGACACGTGAGACGCGACGAGGGAGAGCGCGCGCGCGCAACGAATTTCAGGTAATCATTCTTTCTTGGAATCTTCGAATCGCTTCATCTCTCTCTCTCTCTCTAAATCTCTCCTTCGCTTGTTCTCATTCACATTTTTTGGGGGTCTGAAGAGACGAAGAAGGTCCGGATGAGTTCAAGATCCTCTCTTTCAATCTCTCGATATGTAAATTTTGTGTTTTTTTTTAAAAAAATTTCGGTATTGATCGCTTTTGTTTCTCGGGTTCTGCAGTTCTTCAAGAGAGGATCGTCTGCACGGATTCATCTCAGAAGAGCTGTTCATCGGAGGTTTTTAGGGTTTCTGGTACTCCGTTTGTTTGATTTTCATTGTTTTTGGTTTGTGTTTATTCAGTTCATATTGAAAAAATTTAAACCCTAAAAAAAGAGAAGAAACTCGAGCTTCTGATGTCTTTAATGGATTCTTCAAGACCAGCAAAACCGTCTCTCTCTTTTTCTGGCTCTGGCACAACCAGTTCTTGTTTTTCACAATTTTCGGTTTTTCTGTATTTCAATCCGATTTTCAGACAATTTGTTTATCTCTTACAGTACCTTTTCTGCAGACCAATCAGAAAAACTAGACAAAAAGAAAAGATTACCTGAAAAAAAGATAACTATTTCAGAAACCCTAACAAGCTTTCGAAACCCCGATATTCATTGATCTTTCTGTTCAATTATTTAAACATATTTTTTATAAAAAAAAATTGTTTATCAGAGACATGGAGCCTCCACGAACCACTGCAAAGGCGGCTGAAGCTCAGCCGGTGAGCACTTCTTTTACTCAAAATAGAAGCCTGTCTGCTTGCAATCTCCACCGTCTGATTTAAATCACAGGGTCTCCATGTGTTGATCTTTGTTTGCGCAGGTGGTGATGATGAAGTACTGCTATAAGAGGAGTGACAAGGCCGACCCAAGGCGTCCCTCTCACTCCAGACAAACCCTGCCTTCCCTCCCGTGCGTACATGGAGGTACGGACTCTCTCTTGGACATAACTACCCTTCACAAAGGACCCAATCTCTCTTTTCAGGGTCACGCGTGATGGGTATTATCGTCCATTTAAAAAAGGAACGGTTTTTCCTGACCTTGGTTTTTTTGTGTTTTTAAAAAAAGGAGCAGCTTTTGAGCTTGGGAGGTTTTACGAGATTGATCACGAAAAGCTCCCGCCGAAATCACCGATTCAGCTGAAATCGATCCGCGTAGCGATGGTTTTTCAAAACCCACTTGTCCCTTTTGTTTCCTTTTTTGCGTTTCTTGAATTTGAAAGACCTCAACGAGTCTCTCTCTTGTTGATTCAGGTGAGTGACTTGACAGAGCTGGACGTGCGTGTGAGGTTCCCGAGCACGCACTCTCTCAGGAACTACTTCAGCAGGAGAACCAAACAGCAGAACCACCCGGACCTCGACGAGCAGTTCGTGATGGGTTCGACCCACGCTTTGAAGATCCTTCGGAGGCCGCCGGTCCCGTCGGAGGTGTTCGAGGAGAAGATGCGACAGCGGGGGTTCTGGATGGTGAGTCCCATCGAGGATGAGTCCGTCCGGGTCCTGCCCAAGACGGAAGAGGGTCAAGACTCTGAGGAGACCTCTTCGTGCCTCGACATGCTCAGGCGGTCCAGCATCGTTTGTTGGGGTCTCCGGCGGAAGGTCCAGTATATCGGGAAGCACGGGGAGGAGGCGGCGAAGGAGCTCCCGCTGGTGAAGTTGGAGGAGGAGGTGACCCCCATTGTTGAGAAGCCTCGGCAGAGAGTGCGCCGGTTTCGAAGCAAATATAAGGGGAAGCAATTGGTGACCTTTGGCGGCACCGATGGAGGGTCGACTAAGCAGTCCAAGGAGAGATGGTCTTCAGAGAGGTCTGTCTGCATTGTATTGATTCATTTGATTGAACCCAATCTTTCGTTTTTCTTAAGAATATTCTCACGTGGGGTCCTTGTAGATATGAGGCGTCGGAGCTGAAGCTGCTGGAGATAATGCGAGAGAAGGGGGCGGTTTTGGGGAATCCGATACTCCGGCCGGAGCTGAGGGCGGAGGCTCGGAAGCACATCGGAGACACGGGTCTTCTTGACCACCTGTTGAAGCACATGGCGGGGAAGGTGGTGTACGACGGGAAGGAGAGGTTCCGGCGCAGGCACAACCCAGACGGAGCGATGGAGTATTGGCTTGAGGCGGCGGACCTTATCGAGGCAAGGGAGAGAGCCGGAATCGCTGACCCATACTGGGTCCCTCCTTCTGGATGGAAGCCCGGGGACGAGCTGTTCATATGTGGGGCTGCCGGGTCCGCCGCCGATGGGTCGGCTTGTGTGCAGGAGGTGAAGGACCTCAAAGAAGAGGTGGCCTCCTTGAAGAGGTGAATAAGTTGAATCTTTGCTTTTGGTGATGATTTTGTGATGTTGGTTTTTGAAAAAAATTTAAAAAATTTGTGTTGTGGGCAGGGATTTGGAGGAGTTGAAGTCAGATAAGAAGAAGAAGAAGAAGAAAAAGAAGGAAGTGGAGGTGGAGGAGCAGGAGCAGGAGGAGAATGTGGAATTGAAAGAAGTGGTATCTGAATCACCTGATCCTTCATTGCATGTAAGTGTTCATTTATTAGGAAGAATATTCTGTATTTATTCTGGTTGGGTTGTTGTAATAGTAAGTGATGAATGAGTGGGTGAGTGAATGAATATTTGAGTATGTGATATTTATGGAAACTAAAAACATGCAGGAGAGCTACAAGAGGCTGATGAAGAGGAAAGCAATACTGGAAGAGCAGTTATCAGAGATCACCGTTTCCTTGAATGGGATGCAGGTCCCCCTACTCCTACCATTAATGCTTATTCAGTTATTATTACTTGCTATTTTTTACTTTTACATTTTGTAGTGAGTGATCATTCAAGATTATCAGCTTATACATTTCAAAGTCTTTTTTTTTAATTAAAAAAATTGGGTTTTGATCAATGTGGTGCAGGAGGAGGTGAAGATGCTTGGAGAAGGAAAAGGAAAGGCTGTTGTTGAGCAGACACAGCCAGTAGAGGTGGTGGTGGCAACAACAGAAACTGAAAAAGGAAAGGCAGCAACAATAGTGTCAGAAGCAAAAGAAGGATCTGTGGAGGAGAGGAAGAGGAGCAGGACCATGAGGAAGAGTGGGTTCAGGATATGCAAGCCTCAGGGCACCTTCCTCTGGCCTGACATGATGCACACCACCACCACCTCTACCGCTGTCGCCGCTGTGGCGGCCGCTTTTGGTTCAGGTAGTGGTGATCAGGATATGATGCTCATGGTCCCTACACCTCCCTCAGCCTCCTCCGCCACTTCGCAGCACAAACTCGTATTCCCGCCTCCAGTGCCCCCCGTCAAGCCCCTTCCGGGTCGGTTCAACGTCAGGGCCACCTCCTGTTATCCCGACCACCACCACCTGATCCCTCCTCCACCACCATGTGTATGCCTCACATCCATCCTTCTTGTGACATGGTTATCTCTTTGTTTCCACTATTCCAATTTACAGTTTGGCATGCAGTCTCACATGTTTAATCCATATTATTCACTTAAAATTTATTACATAAAATATGCATCATAAAAATTCAAAATAATCATGAGACATGCATCAAATCATGTGAGATTGTAACTAGGTTTGTCTGTAAAATCATTCATTCATTCATCATGTGAGACAGTAACTGGGGTTCTTTTAAAATCATTCATTCGTCTTGTATTGCCATCCTTTTTAAAATCTGATTTTATTATTTATTTATTTATTGAATCAGGGAGGATTATCGGCAATAGCAACAGAAGAAGAAGCAGCAGAGGGAGATGGTGGGGTGGTGGAATGCTGCAGCATGATCACAACAGACCTGACACTCCAGGTTTCTTCATCTGCCACGTGGCTGACTCTCTCCAACACCAACCCATAGTTCTGGTTCTCATTTTACTATAGTATCATATATATCATAAAAAGAGAGAGATATAGATAGAGAAAAGCATATATACGTGTAGTTGTTCCTACCTATACTAGGATATTATATAGTGAATATAAGTCACAACAGAGGGAGAGGAGTGTATGTGAAATCTCTCTCTGTGTCTTGTGTTAATGAGCAGATCAGCTGCTGCTGCAAAAGGGAGGTGGTGGGGCATGTCAGGAGTACCATATACTTCTTCCATGTGTTTCTGTTTTGGTCTGTGCAATATGTCTGCAAAGAAAAGATATATTGACTATAGCTGTTTTGTTGTTCTCCCTTTTTTGTTTGCATGGAAATGGCAATTCGTGTCCTCTATTGTGTGTTTGAGTTTCTGTTTTTTGTTTTTTATGTCATCATGCATGGATGTTATAGATGATGCTGGAAAGCAGGAGCAAGAAGAGAACATGGAGAGGGTGACAATCAGAGGGAGGTGGTGTCCTTTCATGAGTGGAATCACTGTTTTATTACTTTATGGATTGAGTGCCTTTAAAGTGACACTTATCCTCCAATTGGCATATTATGGAGGTATTGTAAATCGGTTTAAATTAATGATTTAAGAAAATTATAATGTTGTAAAGGCTCCAAAATGACAAAAATAACAGCTGATCTTTATACCCCATCCATTTTCAGGGAGAATGGCAGCCTTGTTCTTTTTTAAAAAAAGAAAAATTCCAGCTAGCATTCTGTTCTAGCAACATAATATCACATTATTAATAAATATCAAATGATAATTTACATAATTACTCTTTAAAATGATTTGAACAACATACGTATACTTTATTGGCAATCTCCTCAGTAGTTATCATGGAATAAATCATAATACTAACAAATTAAAATTACAATGAAGTATTCAGAAAATAATAGAGACTTTTCAAATTCCAATATTTCTTTGGTTTCAAAAATAAAATCATTTCAAATCTTCATGAGAAGCGGATTGCTGTTAAAAGGGTTTTTCATATATACAAACCTTGACATATTATTTATTTTTGTACAATTACATTTGGATCATTTAAATGTTCGTTACTCTGGTTACTTCTTCATTATATTTTGCTGAATAATTTTATTAAGTATACTATTAAAATCATCGGGGTAAGATCTAAATACCCCCCTCCTTTTTTTCTTCTTTTTGCATATTTTTCCCAAACAAAAAAACATTTATATTTTTTAATGCAATCGAAAAACTGGTGTTTTATATTCATCCAAAATCTGCAAAAAGTAAATTTTAAACACCCAAAAAGTTGTTCTTGAGCAAAGTCGTTCTTAGCTACCGATAATAAAAATTTATGTGAAATGATACTCAATTGCAATAAAGCAGCAACATCTTAGTGTTGTTGTTGTTGTTATTATTATTTCGCTTGGTTTGTTGTTATCATTATATTGTGATTACCTTAATATGAATAGAGTTAGAACAAAAAAAAAAGTAATATTTAATGACAATTAATTTGCATGTCCCTCTATTAAAACTAAGTCTGTCAATTATCCGAAAAAAATCCGAATCCAATTCGAATCCGTATCCGAAAAATCAAAAATATCCGATATTCGAAGATCCGAAGTGCAGATATGGATATTAGTCTATCCGATCCGAAAAATATCCGTATCCGACATATATTATAAAAATATATATATTTGTATTATATATTGTTCATTTTGTTATCTTGTATGATTAATCGTACTGATAATATATTATAATACTATTAAATTTTCAATATATGATATCTGAAAGAGAGAATATGCCTTAAAAACTCACTTTTAATTTTGATTTCTCTCTAAAATATTACTTAATTATCTAAATTAATGTTAATATTTAAATATGTCAATTATCCGAAAAATATCCGTATCCGATCTGTATCCGAAGGGATCCGAATCCGAAAATTAATATCTGTATCCGAATCCGAAAGTTAGGATATGGATATTGGCATATCCGATCCGTATCCGTCCGATTGACAGGCTTAATTAAAACAGCCCTCTGGGTGGTTCCCCTTGTATTTTGCTTCGTTTGCATAACTTTTTGTATACTTTGAACACTTTCTTCTAGGGCTGGTAAACGAGTCGAACGGTTCAAACTCGGTTCGGTTAAAGCTCGTTCAGACTCGTTTGATTAGACAAACGAGTCGAGCTTGAACAAATTTTAAAGCCCGGTTTGTAAATGAGCCGAGCCTGAGTTTAGACGAGCTCGTTTACCAGTCCACTAACCCATTTAGTCTAGCCCGAATACTCGACTTTTGAGCCTAAGCCCGACAGCCCATTAACTCATTTGGTCTCTAAGTCTCTCATTTTGATTCTCTGTCTCTCCTCTTATCTGTCTCTCAATGAAAAGGGGAAAACCCTAGCCGTCACCATCAATCCGCCGATCCCTCTCTCGCGACAATCTCTCGGTGTCGTCAACAATCTCGCGACGTTCCTCTGTGTTCTATCGGCTCGGCGATCCCTCCCTCTCGGCGATCTTTCAGTGTTCCTCTGTGTCGGCTCGGTGATTCCTCCCTCACGGCAATCTCTCGGCATTTATCTCTGTCGGCTTGGCGATCCCTTCCGCTCGGAAGCCTCTCTCTTTCAGTGTTTGTCAATGATTTCACTCCTGGTGTTCACTTGATTGGATGATTTTGGAAAGTGAGCGAAAAGAGAGAGATTTCTATTTTATAATGATTTCATATGGTAGATCAGGTGTTTATCATCATCTATTTTGGGTGGATTGTTAAAAGTTTAATTTTTTGCTTTGAAATTCAAATATGTTGGTTAGATCGTGTTTAATTAAGTTGTTACACATTCTTTTGAATCAGATTTTTGGAATCTGGTAACTTAGTAATTCTGATTTATTTTGAAAACAAAAATGTGATTTGATGAAATGTTAGTGAATGCCTTCTAACGAACTCGAGTTCGAGTTCGGCTCAACTCGTTTGTAAACGAGCCGAGCCGAGTCGAGCTTTTCACGAGCCCAACGAGTCGAGCCTGAATACAAAATTAAGCTCATAATCGAGCCGTGCCTAATAATAAATGAGTCGAGTTTAAGCAGATCGAAGCTCGACTCGTTCAGCTCGTTTATCAGCCCTACTTTCTTCATAGCCTATCTTTTGTCTCTCTCTCTCTCTCTCTCTCTCTCTCTCTCTCTATATATATATATATATATATATATATATATATATATATATATATATAAGTGATTCAGTGCGGGAATGCGGGAAGCGATTACGGACCGTCGATCACGGGTCCATCGCATCGGACGGTCAGGTGCGATTCACATCGACCGTTGGATGCGATGGACCCGAGATCGAACGACCGACGTCGTTTCCCGCATTCCCGCATTTCCGCACTGAATCACTCGACATATATATATATATAATTGTATGAACTTATAATAAAGTAAATGTTCTATGTACGAATATGTGAATATGTTTTTTGTAAAATAAAATGAGACCTACTATTTATGTGCATTAAGAAAAAGGAGTACACGCCCAAAGAAAGAAATAAACACAGAGACATTGCTTAATTAGAAAAGCACCAACACGCCAAAAAGATAACAAAAGTACAAAAAATCGAGAACCTCGACAAAGAAACACGATTAGAAGAATTAACATGCTTCCTCCCGTGGCCTTGCTTCCTTGCAGATATGAGGAGATCCTCGAGATCAACACACTACTGTAGCCCCAACACAGAAGCAACCTCAAGCCCATCACCAAACATTTAGTTGGATGGGAGAAGTACTAAGTCTGTCAACAGACCGGATACAGAGCGGATATAGTCATATCCGTATCCGTATCCGACGGATATTTAAAAAGAGTATCCGTATCCGATCCGAAATTTCGGATACGGATTCGGATAATTATCCGAAATATCCGAAATAAATAAATAAATAATTAAATATAACAAATTTTCATTTAAAGTTTAAAATTGACTTAAAATTAAAAATTAACAAATACAAGTCCTAACTTTACAACTATTAGAAAGAATAAATAAATAATTAAACATAACAAATTTTCATTTAAAGTTCAAAAATTGACTTAAAATTAAAAATTCACAAACACAATTCCTAACTTTACAACTATTAGAAAAAATGTGAGCCACTTGATTAAAATCCAATGGTAGATATTAAATACTAATATTAACATTTTTTTAATGTCATCGGATACGGATATTTTTCAGATCGGATAGGGGTATATCCGTATCCGATCCGAAAATTTTCGGATACGGATTATTTTTTCGGATACGGATACGGATTTTTCGGATATCGGATATTTTCTAAATTTTCGGATACGGATTCGGATCGGATGTGATATTTTTTCGGATAATTGACAGGCTTAAGAAGTACTCTCTCTTTAATAATCATCAAGTCTCTCATTAAATTCGAGTTTTGTCACCTGCTGATAAAGAAAAATTTGACAAAATACAAAAAATATTCTGATTATGTGAACAATTAGAGCATAAAATAAATCATCAATATATTGAATGATAATTTATTTACATTATTTTGTTATGTTTGGGTAGAGGATTAAGAGGGGAATAAAATGGATAAAATGGAATTTGGGGGGAGGGGGACACAAAATTAAAATTTGTTTATTTGAACTGAATAGACTGATATAGCTATACCAAAATAAGGAAGAATAAGTTGATATTAATATTTCATATTTCTCTTGAAATTGTGTTATTCCATCCAATTTATTTTAATAGTATAAAAGTTCACATGTCAAATCATCTCTCTCTCACATATTAAATAATTTTTTATTTTTTATAAACTTGTATACACATGTGTCTTATTCACATCATATCTTCAATTTGTCCATGGTAAAGCAAATATCAAAAATATTATTATTGTGTTTCCTAACGAGAAAAACTAAAAACACCACTTAAAAAAATTATTTCTTATATATATTGAAATAATTGTCTATCACAAATAACTTATGTCTCTATCCAAACAAAATTTTAAATACGAGCACTGTTATATGCAGTCTTTTTCACAACCCCAAATGCAGTCTCATATGTCTCGTTAACCATCTAGCAAGATATATACCTGGATAATTTTTTTATATTTGCTAGAAATTAATTAATTCAACATGAAATATAATGACATACACTTATTATTAAAGCATATACTTCGCTAGACGATGTAACTTATTATTAAAAAATGTTACTAACATTTTCATTTAAATATTAATTCAATTGTTATTGTCAATCTATATGCAACCCAGTTCCTTCAAGAAACCCAGTTCCTTCAAGAAGTCATTTCCTACAAAGTACAAACTCGATTTTAACCCAATGTTTTTAAAAACCCAGACCCATTTCCAAACATAGCCTAAACCGCCATGTCCCTTTGTTTGTAAAAACCAAAGCTAGCTACCTAGCTGTAGCCCAACCCAGACTTTACAAGAAAATCATTAAATGCAAATAATTCAATGTTAGGGCAACCATCTTGTCTTCAATTATATAAGGGCTTGTAACCATTACAGCCGTCCGATCTAGAATTCTGATGGCAGTGGACGTCCTCCCAAGTTAAACTTTAATGGATCCCTGATAACAGCCGTCTGATCATCAATATGGGGATTTCAAGATTGATTGGGAACACCAATCTCCACCATACAAAGCAAGTAAAGTCAAATCTCCTCATCAAACAGTCAAAAAATGCCAAGCAATCCCTCTTACAATAGTGGAGTCAGATTACATTGGTATGATTTAAACTATGTAATTGAATAATTATGTTATCATATAATCTAATATCTTGATGAGTTTCAATATTGTTTATTAATATAGTTTTTATATATCTATGTGATTTTTAATAGATTTTTATTATAAATTTGACTCATTTATATAAAATTTTACTTAGTGCTTTTTATCAAATTTAAAGTTTTCTTTTTACTAAAATCAACTGTAAGTCATTCAATCATACCCCTTCTTTCATTTTCTTCCAATCAAGATCTAGATTTTTTTAAAATTTTATCATCTTCTAATAGATATTTGCAATATGAATATAATTAATTATTCTCAAAATAATTTTATTTCATTTATACTAATATAAGTATTACTAATTATATCTTTGCTAATAAATATTTTGCATGTTTAATTATTATGTTTTTTTTATTTTAGATGAGATGCATCATTTTCATGTTAAAATTAATATTTTTATTTTATAAATATTATATTTGTTAAACGTAAAATAAAAATAAGGATAATTTGGTCATTTATCTAAAACTTTAACGGTGTTAATAAAAATTTGGATGGAAGCTATCCAAATGGTAAATATGCATAATTATAATTTCTACGTATTCTAATGATATAAAAATAAATAGATTATTTGGAGTGAAAACATATGTTTTTTTTAAGGGTTTTTATTAACTCCCACAAACCATTGTATTTTGCGATCAATCCTTCACTTCTTCGTATTTCGGTTTCACTCCCCAGATTTAAAGGATAACTCCTTTTTACAGTTTTACTCTCTAAGAAGGACCTATCTGTAAATTATTTATATTTCTTTTTAGTCCCCAAAAGGGAGTAAAAATGAATTTAAAAAACCCTTTTTTAATGATATACATTAAAAAAAACTTTAAAAAATAGGTAAAATGAGTTTAGACCCCTTGAAGTTTTCTAAACCTGCAAAAAGACCCCATATAGTTCAAAAATATGCAATCACACCCCTGCAATTTGATTTTCTATTAAGATAATATAAAAGTATGATTTTACCTTTTAATTAAATCTTTATCATGTTTTCACTTTTTTTGTGGGTGTTTTTACCTTTTAATTAATTATTATGCAAGGCCGACCTTGAATTTAAAAATTTGGGTGGAGCCTTAAGCGATCTTTTAAAATGAGCCCTATCAAAAAAAAATTAAAATCATCTTGTTTAAATATGACCCACTAAATTGTTATTTTTCATTGATCAACTAAAAGAGTATAAAGATAAGTACATAATCTCATCAACTTCATTTCAAAAATCCAACTAGCATTTGAATTAGTAAATAGATAATCAATATCTTATGTTTCCATTAAAAGTCTTTAAAAAATATTAAAAAATAGGTTACACCTCAAAAATTATGTTTATTTTATTCGTCCCCTCTTTTACAAAAGAACATGAGTGGATGATTTATTTGATTTCTTCTAATTAAGAATTTTCAGTCATATTAAAAAATGAGATTTCATGCCTATCTTTTTAATGCATCTCTAATTAGCAAGAATATGTGAATATAATTATAAAAAAATATATCTAAAAACAAATAAATAAATAAATAAAATTAAGATTCAAAAAGGAGTTGTGTACCTTATAATGGAGATCAATTTGTTGTAAAATCTTTATTTTGATTCATTGACTTTGGAATGATAAATGGTTAAAACTTGAGAAATTATGTGTGTGTGAGAGAGGGGGAGAGAGAGAGTGTGTGTGATCGAGAGATTGAGAGAGAGAGAGAGAGAGAGAGAGATCAATTGGGGAAAAAATAATGACGCTAATTAAAGAGGGTGATTATTCACCTTCCAAAAAGAAATTTTTAAAAATTTAATTATGTATAAATATTTATAGCTATTAGATGTGTGTGATTGATTGTACTTTTTTCTTTCCATTTAAAAGCTTTGGATGGGTCAAAATAGCTAGATTTGTAGTGGTCCAGGACAGATTGAAGCCCATAAATAGACACAGTATATATGACATTTGGGCCCAGGCAGCCATCTACTGGGCTTACACCTAGGGCCGGACCTCTTATTATGTGATTTAATTCTCACAAAAATGCATTCTTATGTATTTACATAATTAATTATTGTATAGTTGATATTGATAAAGTGATTTTTTTCTATGAATATTTAGATAATTATGGGTAAAACTGTAAATGTAAATTAGTTTTGTCACATCTTAATAAAAAAATATAATGGCGGGGTGTAAGTGCATATTTTTAAATTTTAAAGGGTGTTTCTATAGATTTTGAAAACGTCAGGGATCTAAATGAGTTTTAACCTAAAAAAATCATGGACGCCCTCCTCATTCTCAGGACCCAACCAAACCACGTGGACAGTAACATCAATTATGAGGCGCACGATTTTTCACCGAAAAAACCCGCATAACCCGGACGAAGCACGTAGACCGTCAGACGAAAATACCCCCGTCTCTGTGCCCAATCCAAGCCACTAAACAGGGGTAGTTCAGTAATTCACTCCACACCCAAGTTCCTCCTCCCCCAGTTGCTCCCCGATTTGATCTGGTCCCCGCCAGTTCAAGATCACAGCAAAGCCACAGCCGTACACGTGGCATTCCACTTGCATCCAAAGCCATTGCCGCAGCCATTCAATTTTTTATTTTTTAAATATTTTTTAACGAAAGGTAGAAATTGTATTACGATTTCGTAGCCATTCCTTTTCGTACACTAATTCCCATTCTACCCTCAGCAGAATGGCCGTGTTTTAAAATCTTATCTGACTTGATCTATTGAACCGGTTAAACTTTCATTAATTTTTTTGATTCAATTTATTTTAAAACTGATTGTATAAAAATCAATAAAACGCAATTAATCAGATTGATGGTTTTTGAAAACTAGCTATTAATTTGTTAAATGGATTGATTTTTCATTGAAATCTTATTCATTTGTTAAAGATGAAATTTAATTAAAAAAATAATAATTTTATATAATAAAATCATGTTACGTTGTTACTATGTTAAGTGAAACTTAAAAGTATTAAAATTAAGACTGGATAATTATATAATAATTTTATTAAAATATTTCATAATTTGTAAATTTATTTTATTTATCATAGTTAATTAATATATTCATTAAATTACAAAATTATCACGTTTTAAATTCAATTGAATCAATGATCTTAAGAGCATCTCCAATGAACATGTTAGTTAACTAAGATGTTAAAGTGTCATGTCAACACTTTATCATTCAATTAAATACTCATTTATTACATTCTTATTTAGTTGGTTGTTGTTACTTCAATATACTAGTTAAATAACTAGCTAAAATAATAGTGGGTCTATCTCTCCACCCACTCAAAATAATATTTTTTTGAATATGTGGAGTCAACATTTGGATGGCTAAAGCACTAGTCACAGTTAACACTTTCTTTAACATATGACAGATGGAATCCACATTTAGTTTGCTTTTAACATTTTTATTAAAACATTATTTTTATATTTTTTAAAAATCTAACAATAATAACATATCCATAGGAGATGCTGTAACTGATTCTTTATTTTATTTCATGGAATTAGGTTCACAAAACATTGAACATTGGGCCATCCTAAAGGGGCACTAAAGTCATTTCACGCACAAAACGAACGGTCCAAGAAATTTCGAAATTCGCCGCCGAAGTTCCGCGTGCGCATAAAAGCGCGTGCGAATTGTTCCCTTGATTAGATATTTTTTATTTGGGGGTTTTCATTTGTTAGGGTTTGCAGAGAGAGAGAGAGAGAGAGACAGACGATGAAGAGGACGGGAGTTCTAATGGCTTCCATGGCGGCGGCAGCCTGTTCGGCCTCCTCTTCGAGCTCTCTCTGCTCCTGCTCTTCCGGTCCCTCGTGCGATCCCGCGGTCCGATCTTCGATTCAGGTTTGTTTTCGAAAACTTTGATTTGGACCGTCCGATTCGGTTTCTTTGCACAGATCCAGGGATTAATGTGTGTCTTCTGCTCGATTTAGGAGGCGAGGACGGAGGAGACGACGGCGGTGGAGATCGCGCGATGCGGAGGTCGAATTCGACGGAGCAGTTCGCGCCGAGGTTCGACGGGTTGAGATTCATCGAGACGCTCGTCACCGCTCACCGATAAGAGGTTTGGGAAGAGATTTCGAATTCGCGTGTGTGGATTGATTTTCGAGGAGAAAGCACAAGCTTTTGATTTTTGGCTTGATTGTGATGAAGATCACTTGTGGTGTTTTGTCTCTGTTACTTTTGTTTTTGTGTTTTTTAATGTGTGGTTTGTTTGAGAAATCTGTACTTTTTAGTTGGTGGTGTTTATGATGAGAAGGTATTGATAGATTCCAAAAAAAGGAAAGTGAAAATGAAATTGATGATATTGATCATGACATGTTGTTTTTTTTATATTTTATTGGTTTTTTATTTAGATTAGTATAATGATAGAATAGAAAATACCTACAAATCTGCAAAAATCATATTGATTTATTTAATTTAATTGTTTTTTTTAACTGGAGTAAATATTTGTTACCTGATTTTATTTCTGATCATCGAATTTCATACTGTTGGTAAAGAAGATTAAGAAAGAGTAAGAACTAGGAGCTCAGTAAACACCGGTTAGAAAAGTCATCTAATCCAATAGATTTCTACCGCCATACAGTTTATTTAATGATTATTAATTTATTATTCTTATTCTTATTGTTGTTATTATATTTATGTATATATAACTTGAGCTATACTAGGTATTTTAACTTTTAGCACTTGCATAGAACTAGTTTTGACTAATAAAATATGTGCCTCTAATTTACTTTGCACGACTCTCCAATTTGCACGCGCATTAATTTTACTTGAATATGTTGGACACCCCTCCAATTCGCTGATCTAATTTGATTTTATGTGAAGTAGCACAAACTTTGATTTTTGGGTTGATTGTGTTTTTGTCTCTCTGTCTTTTGTTTTTGTTTTTCAATGTTTGGTTTGTTTGGGAAATGTTTGCTTTTAGTTGGTGGTGTTTATGATGATGATGTTTTTTATTCCAAAAAGGGGTCACGCAAAATTATTGCATCTGTTATTCAATCTTTTTCCAACTTTTATCAAGTTCAATGGATGGCATTGAACTTGACACATTGTTTTTTATTTATTTTTCGTTGATTTTAGATTAGGATAATGATAGAATAAATAATGTCTACAAATCTACAAAAATCAGATCAATTTATTCAATGATTAATAATTTTTTATTATTATTATATATATATATATTTTAATGGACAACGATAGGCTGTGTCTTAATATATTAAAGAAAAAATCCATATAACCTCATGTAATCTTTCGTTGTCCATATAACCTCCTATAAACATAGCATAAATACAAATAACTCTCTATGATTAAAAATTATTTAATAGAGTTGGAATATTCGAACATATATTGTTATCTAAATTATAGTTAATAAATGTGTTCCTTTTAAGTATACCGTTATCTAAATTGGGTTTTTTTTTAAGTATTAACTGTCTCTGTGAAAATAGTTAATACTTTTAAAAAAAAACCCTTCAAAGAGTGTAAAATAAGAAATATGAGGTTTTTTTTAAGTATTGATTTTTTTTTGTTAAAAGAATACATATTTAATTTCATAGTTTAAATAACGGAATATGTCTGAAATATTCTAAATCTGTTAAAGAGTTTTTAACCTTGGACAATTATTTGCATTTATGGTATGTTCATAGGGGGTTATATGAATATATTGAAATTATAGGAGGTTATATGAATATCAGGAAAATTAATATCAGGAAAATTATAAGGGGTTATACGGAGTTTTCCCCATATTAAAAATGAAACCCAATTGAAGTACAAGCGAAATATAAAAAAACTTGATATATTATACCACACTGCATAACAGGTAAAACTAGCTTTTTTATTAGGCTCCGTTTGGTTGCGCGTTTGGGCGATTCCGCTTTTTGAAAAGCGGAAAATCCCCAAACGTGCAACCAAACAGGACAGCTTTTGACTCCGTCAAAAGCTGGATTTCTTTTAATTTCTCTCTCGAAATCCGTGTTTTTAAAATCTAAAAAACAACGATTTTTTGTCGGAATCGATTTTTTTAATTGAAAATCAACTTTTTCTACCAAACATTAAACTCATTCCAAATATTGATTCCTGAATTAAAAAAAAATCCCAAAAAAGTCAATGTCTAAAATCATCAAAAAAGTAGCTTTATTCAAAATCTACTTTTCAATCTGTGTTTCCAAACGGAGATAAAATGTGCTTTCATTTTCATTTTCATTTTGCATATCCTTCAATTTGCATGCTCAGAGTATCCAATTTGCACACCCCATCTGTGGAACATCACCTCCGCTCTGCCTTTGCTCGTGCGTGGTTTTTAAAGAAAATAAAAAAAAAAGATGGGTGTATCAAAATTAAGGGGTGAGCAAATTAAGCAAATTTAAATGGTTTGGAGTTCTCATGAGTTTCACATGAAAAAGAGGGAACCTAAATCTATTTTAATCGGATTGGATTCATATTTGATTTATTAACAGTCTAATATCATAAAAAAAATGAAGCATTTTTAGAAGACGCTTTGTATCCAGTAAATTCAATGGAGTATATACTATCTTTTTTGTTAAAGATATATATTTCATTAGATTATATATTTATATATAAACTTTAACAATTAAAGCATGTGAGAACAGTTGGTGTACACAGGACTGTCATGACACATCTCTCTTTTAGATGGATAGTTAAATAATATGTTCAAAATTGATTTATGTTGATTATATTTTCATTCTTCTCAATTTGTATGATCATATGTTTCAATTTTTTTGCAAAAATATACTCATGTATCTTACAACATGGACTATAAAAATGACTATAATACACGAATCTGGTAGGACTCATTTTCCTATCATATTTGTCCCTAAGATTTTCATTTTGAGCGTTGTTATATGCAGTCTTTTTTGCAATCTCAAATACAGTCTAATATACCTTGTTAGCCATCCAACTAAGTACATGCCTTGATATTTTTTTTACATTTGTTAATAATGAAATCATTTAATTTGAAATGAGACAATATATATTTATTTATCAAATCATATATCTCATTATACAAAGTCAGAGATTGTCCATGGGACTTTCGACATAATTGTTCCTAACATTTTTCATTTCACAATCCAGTATAGTAAATCATGGGCAGGAGAGTATTATTTTTTCCAAAAAAAAAAACAAAGAACTGTATTTCCAAGGAACATCTAAACACAAAAAATGTAATTTGCAGATAAGTAATTCTAAGGAACATCTAACCACAATAAAATCCAAATAAACATAAACCTAATGATATATTTTAATTGTGATTCAAAAATATTTTCAAAGGGTCTTTGAATAATTTTTGTGGATAATTTTTTATAATTTCCTATCAATAAGGACCAAATCATAATTTCTCATAGAATATATAATGAAAAAAAAAAATGAAGCTTATTGCATCACTGATGTTAGCCCTGTGAACAGTCTTGAATGACTGTGCATGAGTTACACTCAACCAAAGAAAAATACAAACATATTGCATCAGAATCAGATCAACAATTCTCTGAATCTGAAAACAAATGACATCAATGTTCCTAAAAATAATAAATAAAAATTAAAAAAAAAAGTCAAGCAAGTTGAAGATCGCATCGACGACGAGGTAGAGAACAAAAAAGATGCAAGTGTTGTTCAGGGTTTCACATGAAATGGTCCTTCTCTCTTCTGGTGATGGACCTCCCCATACGTAGGCGCCGGTTTGTGAGCGCGTCCAGCAGGACCTCCAATGCGTCCTCCACCGCAACTGCCTGTTCATCCAAACCATACAAACCGAGTTCAGGTCGAAGGTGCAGTTCAGAGAGCAGGCTGGCAGCAGCTGCTGCAGTACATGTTCGATCCCATGATGGTTGGGGCCTGTAACATTTGAATTAAAATAATAAGGGTCTTTTTGTTTCAATGTAAAAGTAGTTTCATGAGCAACTATTCATGAAAAGTGGTTTTATTGGCGATGAGATTCATTCAGTGCATCAAGCATTGTTGGTATCTGATAAGAGACTGACATGTGGCAATAATTGAAAATAACTATCACAATTTCACGTGCAAACATGTGAAATTGTCATGTGTCTACAATCTTCCTTTTCACTACAATAAGGCCCGTAACAAACACAATCCAAAGGAACCAGCTTCAAAGCGCGCACCCAGAAGCCAAAGAAAAAGGGTGAATTTCAAATTCTAGAATCAAAATCGCAGTGACAGTCTGTGTGTGTGTGTGAAATAAAAAATATCCTTGGTTTGTGAATACCATATATACCCTCATGGAAAACATTTTACTGCATGCCAAACATTAGATTTAGACTCCATTTTTAAGAAAACTAAGCCGGTGGAAATTATTTTCATTAAAAATCCAAACTAACACGAAATAAATGGAAGTGAAAGGAAAACTACATGGATGTAGAAGAGTTGCCTTTTGTCTTACCGGAGCTTGTGCATGGCAGATGCGCCGGTGCCACTCAAAGTAATGCATGGGAGATCATCGTCTCCCCATATCTTTTTCGCGTGTTCCTTGAAAAGATACAATGAGTTGGTTAGTGGCTCGATAACGCGATGATGTAGGATTGTTGTTTGAGGAGTCGGTTTTCATGCATTTCTCATGGGATGGAGGCTTCGCACGATACATTTTGAGATGTTTCAAAACCTTATTTGTTCAAGTATACTGCTTTCAGCAATTAATATGACCTGTGAATGGATACTTAGGGAATTCTTGGGGAATTTACACGTGCGAGAAATTTCTCTTTTCCAACTTGCAAAAAATGATAGGCTTGGAGAGGTACCTTCAAGCGGTGGAACATCGCAGATGAATTGCTCCATGTACCATCTATCAATACAAAGTTTAATGGATTCTGTTCATGCTCCTGCAAATTGGGATCACAGTGAAATTGGGTTAAAAAAAATTCATGTGAATACACTGGCACCACCACATGCTCTCAGATGCACATAGCAAATCATGAGTTTATTTTCATGCAAACACATTGTCTATTATGTAATTCCTTTGTTCAAGAGTTCTTTACATTCAAATGGCATCATGGATTGACATCTTCACAGTTTGTGTTCATTTTCATGAGTGGGTTTGTTGAATCCATGACAAAAACAGACCGCAAAATAGTTCGTGAGACAGTCTTATATTTCATATAAGCAAATAATGTGTGTTTCTATCAAAGTCATTTGTAAGAAACAATATATAGCAGGTCAGCATGCATGAAGCAGGTCAGCATTCGATCTCATGCAAATAAAAATAGTAAGACATTCAAAACAGATAATACTGAGGAGAAGATTCATGAATCCATACAGTAGCAGATTGCCCATCTAAGGTCCTCGACAATTTTGGAAGGCAGATGTCCTGGATTGAATAGCTATTTGTATTCTTATTGGGATACAGGAACCAGACCATGTCTTTTCCTGTAACATGAAGCAACTTTCAAATTTCAAACCTAATCAAGTCATCCAGATGAAAAGGTAATAGTTTCTAGACAAGAGAGAAATAATAAACACTTGATGTTTTAGTCCATTTATCGTAGAGATGTGAAACATTTCTTGGGCTAAATTTTCCAAAAATACATACAAGTATAATCCAGCGGTAACATAAATGAGTTGCACAATAGATAAAAGTTGTCCATGAATTATAAATTCCGACAAGAGGAGAATGGCATGAACTGCCAGAATTTCAGAATTAATTCAATCAAAAAGAGAATGGCTCATTTCGAAAACATGTACAACTCCTACTCCATATATATGGTCGAAGTGCAACCAAAAGACCACAAAACGAGGTTAGGGTCTAGACTTTGAAGTCACAAATTTCACAATATATAAAAACTTCTGAAGGCATTCCTTTTTTAGACAAGGCATGGTTAACCATGAAAATCCTTGAAAATTCCCAACAACCATCACTAACGAGACTTAAATTCAAAAACTATGAGCACCACAGAGTGACTATTGAATATACTGTTATAACTTTTAGTAACGGATATAATCTGAAGTGTCCTCTTGAGCTGAATTGACATGCAACTTCATCGAATTATGATTGGTGAGACATGCGACAGGGAGATTGTTCAGTCAATGAACAGCAAGGTGATGGCAATTTGAAGACCTAAAATCCTTTTAAAAGTCCAAAGTTTCCTTGACTAATGTATGAAGAGCCCTCTTAACGAGGGTGAATAGAGCGAGACAGATGCATGGTGAAGATATAGTATGTGTGATATGCAATGCAGAACCGGTGACAGTGGCACACCTCTTTTGCAAATGTCCCAAGGCAAAGTCGGTGTGGGTCAAGCTAAGCAATTTGCCGCATTTTAATGGTGAAATGGACAATTTAGAATAAACATGGAAAGTGGGGAAGTCTCTGAAACCAAGAGGCGATAGAAGTAAACATGCAAAAACCATGCAGTCTTTTGTGTTGGCGGCAGTATGGGCAATTCGGCTAGCGAGGAATCAAACAATTTTTAGGGCGTCACACCATTGCTCCGCAATTTTTTGGGAGTCAATCAAGAGGTTTATATCGATTGCAGAAAATGTATTGCGAACGCGTCAACAGTGGGATTTGTAAATGGCGTTTTGTCCGCACCATCTATCAATATTGGGTTAATCACTGATCAGAAAACTACAAATTTTGTGGATCCTTTCAATTTATTTGTATGCTTCAAACCGATCCCATTTTTATAATACAAGGCATGTTCTCACCTTACCATCTAGTCTAACTGTGAAGATGTTAGTTAAAAGAAAATTTTGGCTATTCATGTCAAAGCCTCAAGAATACAATGCAAACTAGACCAAGTAATTTTATATTATAAAAATGATCTCAACAGCAAATGCAACATTATATTCAAGAACAAGAAAGACCTGAATCACCTGATACATCCGAAAAAGATTAGCAAACATGACAGGAGAAGAAAAAAAATAGAGGAATGTAGCATGAACAAATAGATTCAT
The DNA here is from genome assembly GCA_030737845.1 of Acorus calamus. Classification (NCBI taxonomy): domain Eukaryota; kingdom Viridiplantae; phylum Streptophyta; class Magnoliopsida; order Acorales; family Acoraceae; genus Acorus; species Acorus calamus. The sequence goes on along the minus strand of CM060877.1, from coordinate 27,426,582 downwards.
CTGAACCTGCAAGCTTGAATGCATCCCACATAATTTCTTCATGTTCATCAATCCCAAAAAGGCACAAAGTTGCTGCTTGAAGTCCAAATATTTGCCACAATAATTTTCCAGTATTATTCTGCCGCAGAAAATCCTGCAGAAATGAGTCGAAGAAGAAATTTTGAGAAATGTACCATCAATGAAAGAGCAGATATCATTTAGAAGAATACAAACGAGTATTAGTGAGAAATATGACAATTGAGGAATGCCCACAAACCTTGGGATGCATATACAACCAAAATCGAATCTTGTGCCACAAAGAGCACGACGCCATCTTGGAACACATGCAATCTTCCATAGCAAGCCAGCACTGAAAATCATGAAAGCAAACAATGTTGCCTCAGAATGATCAATTATTACTAGTTGTAGCACCCTTGTGCCCTTTAAGTTGAAGGTGATCTAGAAGCCTTGCTTCAAAAAGAAAATCTCCATATGGAAATAGAAGCAAAAAACTCATAAACATTTTGACAATAACCAATCAATTGATTAATGCTATTGAGTTTGCGACAATACTTCCATATCACGGTATAAGAAAACAGCTCATCCACATAACATGAAAGTAGCTCCAATTAGATCATAACTTTTATCATTTTGGAGTAGATGAGTTCTCTAAACAGAGAGTAGCCATGGTTGTAGTTTCTTCTCTGACATCTTATCAGGAATTTGGCTGTGGTTTGAACAGGTGCAACTTCATAAGACAAAACGGAAGCCAATTAGTACAAGCATACCTTCTGACAAAGGTATCCCCTACTTCCTAGCAGACGACAAGCTATTTGTCGGGCGGAAAAAAATTGCAGCTTTGACTCGGGATCAGTAAGAGATTGGTAAACTGCCCTGTGCTTTTTATCTTCTCGGTTTTTAAATTCACCCTGTAAAAGCAGAGGAGAGAATAATAAACCAATAATTTACACAGAGAGATCAAATGCACGAATAAACAGAATTCTGTGCAGAACAAAGTGCTAAAAAACATGACTACATTGCCATTACAGGTCATAAACAATGATTCCCTTAGAATTCAATATAGAATCTTCAGTTATAAGGATTTGAAATTGTCCGAGCCCCATTTATTAATTATCAAAGCATTGAACTGAAAAATATATCCATTATTGAAGTTTAAGAGGTTGTAAATGAAAATTTACGATGCAAGAGACAGGGACATGATATTTTTAATTTGTTTAAAACTCTTTTTGCAATTACATCCCACTCATCTTCCTTTGATTCAACTAGAATAATGGAAACCATGGATGTATAATTGGTAAGAACATAGTATTTGGGATCAATTTGTACTTCCAGTTCAGTTTTTCAACTGTAAAGAGGTCACATGAATTTTATTCATTCCATATAAGAATCAACGAAAAACATGCACTTTACTCCTCGCAATGTTCGAAACTATGAGAATAAATCCCATTGGAAAGCAATTAGGCAATACAATGGAATAACATGCAATAAAAAATGACATTCATCCAAGCAAAATTTGAAAATATAAATTGCTAGATACCACGATATGAATATCATCCCAATAACATCAAGTGCATTTTATTTAAAAAGAGAATCTAAAATAACAACACATTAACATCCACCCATTCTCTAATTGCACAGGGATCTCAAGTCATCGAAAATTGCATCCAAGAAAATGTAATTACCCTACTCATTCAAAATTCAGCAAAAAAAAAAAAAAATTTCATACTTCAACCCTTACAAACAATTCCACAATCAAAACCTTCAGTTTTCTCAAAGAACTTAAGACAAACACCTCACATTCAAACGCACAACACATAATACATTCATCACTTTAAAGAAACAAAAATCAAACCAAACCCACAAATTTCAATTTAACCAAACAAAAGCAACCATTCAACAGACACAACAAACAAACAAAAAAAAACCCGGCCATTCATCAAAGAAAGAGCGACCCACTTCACCAAAACCATCGTTTTCAAAAACCCACTCGCGAATTCCTTCAATGAACATCACAAACACAGCTTCTCATGGATTCGAGAGGGAAAAACAAGTGAAACCCCCGATAAATTGAGATGTGGGTATTACCTGTAACTTCCCTCCGACGCCACCGAAGGTCATCGGAGAGTCCGAGTCCCTCTCCAATGCCTTCATGTTCTTGATGACTTGGGCAACCATCGTAGGCACTGGGGAGGCGGTGCCCCAGGCCTGCCATTCTCGCAGGCTCAGCAGTTCTTCTTCACTTTGGGTTCCGATTGGGGGAGAATGAGAAGGGGACGTTGAAGTAAGAGAAGAAGTGGTTGAAGAAGAAGAAGAATGACAAGGCATCCTGTTATGGTGGTTGGGTTTGGCGGGAAATGGAGGGGATCTTATTGGATTGAAGGGACGGGTGGGGATCAACATGTTCTTCCTCCCTTTAAGAGGCTCTGATCGAGAGAGTCATTGGAGAGGGGTGGGTGTATTTTGGGGATACAAGCACCAACAGGGCTGGTAAACGAACCAAGCTGTCGGGCTCTTGGTTTGAGCTCTTCCTTTGCTTTAAGAGGCTCGGGACCTGAATGCTTCATTTTATGTTCAAATTCTCGTTTGTGTTATAAAAACTTAAGAGACTAAACTCTTTATAAAATTGAATATTAAATTAATACAAAGATGTTCGAGCTCATGAATGCTTATTTAGGCTAAAATTTTGTTTTCAATTCCTATAAAATGAAGAAGAATTGGGAGGCTCGTGATCTCGGCTCGGCTCGGCTCGGCTCGGCTCGGCTCGATAAACGAGCCGAACTTGAACATGTCAAAGCTCGGCTCGTTGCTCATTACCAGCACCAATTATATTCCACAAAAAAATTTATTTTTTATTTTAAATGTAAATCTCATTCAGTGAAGATATATGTTTTTATGTTTTTAGTCTAATTCAGAATTGAATAAATTTATTTATTTGAAATGTTAAATTTTTTTAATGATGTATATATATATATATATATATATATATATATATATATATATATATATATATATATGAGTGTATAGATATATGAGACTAGAAATGAAATTAAAAAAAACAGCTAAGCAATTTAATATTTTTTAAATATATATATATTTTATCTAGTAAGATATGAAAATGTAAAATTGTGATAAGAAATTAGTTTACACTTTAAATTTTTTTTATCTTTAATTGATAGTTTTATAGTTAATAAATATTAAACTCCCGTTTGGATACAGAATAAGATTTATTTTTGGGTATACATTTATCCGAATATAAGGGAGTATAAATAAGGATAAAGTGATTTTGTGTTTGATTGTGTTTTGAATTATTATCGTTGGTAAACATATGAATAAATGTTTTGTTGTTTGGATAATATGTGAATAAAGTATAGACAATGATTTATAAAAGGTAAAAAAATAATGATAGTTGATTTGATAGATAATTTTTAAGAGGTGATGACAGTTGATTTGACAGTGGGCCTACATATTTTTGAGTGGAATAACCTAGGATAAATTTTATTGTAGGGGTTGATTGGAATCCATATACCACTTTATGCCAGTTTTATTACGACATACTTTATCTGAGGTTATCCGAGCTTTCCAAACATAATAAAATTTCTATATAGGGTTATCCAATGATTTATTCTCATTTCAAACATGGGTTGAGGGATTGTATTGTCTTGGTTTATATATCATAGAATCTTCTCATATAGAAAAGAAAATATGAAGGTCATATAACTCAATGTTATCTATACATTGATAAATAAAATCATGATCTTTTTAAAATAATGATGATATGTCCATTTTAATTAATTTAAAATGTGTTACATGGAAAATTGATTAAACTTTTTGATTAAACCCTTCTTTTACCAGCTGCATTTTGGAGACTGTAGTGCAGAAAGTGAGATCAAAACTTTGCCCCGTTTGGATGTTTAAACCCCATTCCGGATACCGGATAAAATTTGAGCTGGAAAGCCCGGATAACCCTGGATAAAGTGTGCTAGAATAAATTGGTATAAAGTGGTATATTTAAACCCCTGAATAAAAGTTATCCTAAGTTATTCCACAAAGAATAAGTGTAGTCAAATCAACTGTCACCACTTATAAATCAGTCAAATCAACTATCATTACTTTTTTACCTTTTATAATTTCTTATCCATACTTTATTCACATTTTACCCAAACAACAAAACAATTCTTAGTCCCAACAAGAATAATTCAAAACACAACCAAACACAAAATCACTTTATTCTTATTTATACTCACTTATACTCGGATTTACAAAAATAAATCTTAAACACGGGGGCTAGACAAGTACATTTTTCACTCTTCACATTTCTCTCAAATAACCCATTTTTCCCGCAACACAGAAAAAAAAACTAAACAATTCAGCGTGTCATCCCAAGTCCCAACCATCTCTTTGAGATGTTTAGGTTTGAGTCTTGTCCCTTCTCATAGAAAAAAGATTGATTAGGGAATAAAATAAAAAAATATATCAAACAAAAAAAGCTATTTAAACCTCTATTAAAATAGTAAAACACGTCACGTTAAATATTTAATGTGTTGACAGTTGAGCATGAGTAATTTGACTGCTTAACAACTCATATAACGCAGCGGGCAGAGGTGAGCATGGTGCGTCCATTTTGGCGAAGGAGTCATACTGGTCATTTTGTAAGCAGTGGGCGGCGATTTCGGTGGATAGACGTCGTAGTTACCCCGGACCTCCCGTTTAAAAAAAGAAGAAATTATTTAGCGGCCTCTGTTATTCCCCCATTAATTATTTTTAGGTCCCTGAAAGTTTTCAATTTTTTTAGATTTATAAAATTTAAGTGGAGCATAAGAAGAAAGTACATCTTGATGAATCGGGAGCACCGTAACTTCAAACAGCCATAACTTTTGAACCGTAGATCAGAATCGCTATTATAATATGTCCACGTGTTCGTATCAACGAGCCCTATAGGAGTAGTCGCTACGCCGTTACGCCATTTTTCGAAGCGTTCTGAGATCGTCTTGGGGGTCAAATCGACGGTTCAAAGTTATTTTTACTATTTTTGGGTTGTTTTGATATTGTTAGGATTTTATTTATTTGTTAGGATTTACTATATTTAGATTTGAATTTCAAATTATTATTTGAATTCAAATTTGAATTTTAGTTAGGATTAGATAAAGATATTAGATTTGTTTGTTAGATTTAGATAATTAGTTGAGATCCTAGTTTGTTGGGTGTTAGGAGTACTAACAATTGCAAAGACCTCCCAATCTCTATTATTTCATTCGAAGTAATAGATTAGCGACGTTGGAGCCTACCGATTTCGTTCTTTTTTATCGAATCCGTAAAAGAGCGTGGTTACACGCTGCATCAAAATGTTAACCGTGTATTAAAAAATTGAACCGGGATATTTTTTTGACATTTTTGATAGACATAGTAATATCATCCGGTTCCATGAATCTAAAAACAAATTTTCACTCGTTAAAGGATTATAAAAAAAAATTTAAGGACTTCAAAATAATTCACAGGTGATCAGGAATTCCTAATTAAGTTTTTCAAAAAAAAAAAAAAACTCATATTATAACGCATTATAACTCGTATAATCACACACAAGTATTCGTCGGCAAATAACTCGTGTAATCAAAACTCCACGTATGACATATCAACGAATTAATTTAAAAAAAAAAAAAAAAAAACTCGCACGATCTCGCATTGAATTCGACCCCACACGTGGAACACGAATCCCAGGAAACACGTTCATTGAAAAATGCTCCCCCACCCTCTCTCGTAATTACAACAATGCCCCCAGGGGCTATATCGACAAAACCCCAAACTCACTTGGCCGCGACGGGCCGCACCTCGGTCTTGAAGAGCAGCAGCGACAGCCCGTCGAGCGAGAAGTACACGAACCCTCCCGGCGAGTGGGTCACGAACGACCCGAAGCTCTTCCCCACCACGCAATGCCACGCGAGCCCGTACGACGAGTCGAACTCCTGCAACCAAATGTTTTGAAAATCATTTTGTTATGTAAATCATCATAACATTATTTTACATTTTATTAGATTAAATATTTTAATAAATAATGGATTATAATTACTGTGAATAAATAACCTGATTTAATGATTTTATTTAATATCAAGGTCATTTTTTATTATTGCATACTTTCACAATTAATTAATTACAAATTTTGTGAATAAATAAAAATGTTTTGATGATAACTTGAACCATTAAATCAGTCAGGCCAGGTTTAATTGACTGATGATGAATGTTTAACTGATTCCGAGTCAGGTAACCCCCAACCCCAATCATTCACAAAATTACCGATATGCCCCTCCACCAAAACAGAGTACCAGAGACCAAGAAGGGGCTGACCTTTTTCAGTGCGAGAGCGATCTGGGTCGGGCTCGGCCGCCGGTCCCCGGCGGAGTCTACGATGCGGCGGGCGAACCGGAACGCCTTCTCCTGCATCGCCGGAGCCATGTCGGCGGACCTCGGCCGGATGTTCAGTCCGGCGGCGATCGCCGCCAGCCGCAGCTCGTCGATCGCCGGCGCCGCCGTAGATGCGCTCCGCGTGCGCCGCAGCGGGGACGTCGCGCGAGCCGCCGGTCTTTCTCCTCCATTAGAGATTTTGATTTGATAGAGAGGGTTTTGAATTTTTTTTTTTTTGAATTTGTGAGCGATACATATATTCAAGGAGACTGAATATGTTGCGTCGCGGGTCACGTTAAAGGAAACCGAAGGACGGAGAGATCTCTTGCGTGTGTTTCTTGACCGGATTTTAAACGTTGAAACTTTTTGAAACACTTATTACATGGGAATGGTGTCGTATCAGCCGTTGATTTGGTGGGTTTGATTTGATGGGGCTGTGCTTGGCAGGTGGAGATATCTTTTGGCGTGGGTCACACGTTTGACTGAAATTTTTCAAACTTCAGTGGGTTGATTACACGTGTAATATTAACATGTTGTAAGAGACTTGTGAAGGGTTTGAAATTCAACGGTGTAGGGTTGTCCGGGGGTTGCCGACAATCAAGGCGGGATGGATATCGGTTGCTTGATTTACATGTTTTTCACACCCCATAGGGCCCTAAAGCCTCCGTTTGGGTGTAGGAGTGATGCCCAGATAGAAGGTCGGATCTAGTCAGGGCTAAATCTGATCAGTTCGATCAATATTGAATTGAACACCTCTTTAATTAAATTGTACAATGTATAAATCAAACTATACAATCAATTGTTGGGATCCTAAATATCATCAGTATCCAATAAGAGAATGAAATATATACCCAACAATTGATTGTGCAGTTCGATTTATACGTTATGTAATTCGATTAAAGACGTGTCCAGTTCAGTACTGATCGGATCCAATCCTGACTGGATCCGGTCTCTCCAGATAGGTAAGAATAGCCAAAAAGAAAAAAAAATCATTTGTCTTAAGTGAACAAAATTTTGATAGTTATGGGTGAGTAAAATAATCTATTTATATCTCATGATCCCAAAAAAAACACTAATAAAATATAAACAAACATCGATGATAGAACACTAATTAAAAATGTGAGTAAATAGAAGAGTTGGTAGGTTTTGAATCATAGTTGACTAGGAGTCACTTAGGCGGGCGCCTAGGCGGCTAGGCATTCCATCAGGACTTAGAGCTTCGGATCGTTTGTGTTTTATCACAGGGTGGTTCTTGTAGCACCCAATAGATTGGCCACGTGTAATGAAGAAGGTAAATGTTTTTTCTCATTCACAGGTCACCCCAAAAGGATGGGATATTTTCTACAATACCCCTAACAAATTTTCATTCACAGTCCCTCTTACAATATTCATTCCAAAAAATACTCCATCATATGGATTAATGGATGGGATCTTTTCCAAAATACCCTTAAAAAAAATTTATTCCTAAAATACACACCACCACATCCCACAAAATCTGATCCTAAAAAACATATCTCACAAAATTTGGAACCAAATACTTTCCCCATAAAAAATAATTTTCTTTTGCCTCTCATCAAAGGAAAACTATGTATTTAAAAATTTTAATTTTCAAATGTATGTTTTAATATCTAATATGCTATTATAAGTTTTAATGTAAATTTTGAAGCCCTCTCCCATGTTAAATCTGTACAATTTTTTTTTATATATAATGCAACAGTCAACAAGTGTTACAATTTTACGCACATAAGCAGAATTTACAAACGGTCCCACTATTGACACTAAGATCTAGTTCTATGATATTTGCTAAAGCCCAAAGCATATCTGTACGCCCCATATTCATTTACAAATTTAGATGCCATTAAAAAATTTGTATTGAGTCAATGAAATATTTATTTTGCATGGTTTTAAATTTTTATTTTTTCAGGGACTAATAAGAAAAACACTTTTAAAGTTGAGACTTAAAATAAAATATAATGAAGGGAAAAACTAATCACTAAATTAAATAACATAGTTTACAAGGATTTAAAAAATGACATTTCACAAACTAACTATATATGGATGGATGTTTGACGAATGAACTAAAAACAAAATAGGCGGTTGATATTGGGGACTTAAAAAAATACAAAGGGAGAAATCGATCTAGACATGTTGACGTAGACTTAAAACTAAAAATCTTTTTATTTATTTGATAACAATTGCATTATGTATAAAAAATTTTTTTTACAAATTTGACATGGGACAGGGCTTCAAAATTTTACATTAAAATTATAATAGCATATTAAATATTAAAACATACATTTAAAAATCAAAATTTTCAAATAAGTAGCTAGTTTTCCTATGATGAGAGGCAAAATAAAAGTTTTTTTCTCCGGGGAAAGTAGTTGGTTCCAAATTTTGTGAGATATTTATTTTTTATAGGATCAGATGTTGTGGGATGTGGTGGAGTATTTTAGGAATAATTTTTTGTTAGGGGTATTTTGAAAAAGATCTCATCCATATGATAGAGTATTTTTGGGAATGAATATTGTGTGAGGGATTGAGATTGAAAACCTGTTAGGGGTGCTTTAGAAAAGATCTCATCCCTCCGGGGGTGACGTGTGAATGAGAAAAATCATTCATCTATTTCATACACGTGGCCAATTTCTATTAGGTGCTACAAGGAGCCACCTTGTAATACAACACAAACTATCCGAAGTCCGACTGAGGCTATGTTTGACCACAAACTTCTGGGTCACATCAATTCAAATACATTATTATTTAAAAATTAAAAATTAAAATTAAACAGTTCAACTTAAATACATTATCATTACTAGATTTTATCTCTAGATTGTACCTTGAAATCTGTATTTTATAAAACAGTCATCATCATTACACCCTCAAAAAATATGCATAAAGCTGCAAAAGTTAAAAACTACTTTTTAAACTGTGTTTCCAAACGCTATCTTAGACATTCATCCTCCTAGTCAGCTTGTACATTAGATGAGTGTCTAAGCGGCTAGGCATTCCATTAGGACTTAGACGTTCATTTGCATAGTCAACATGCGCATTAGCCGAGTCTATATACACGCCCAACCGTCGCCTTTCCCGACTAGGCATTGAGGCGGACATTTAACGTGCATGGTCCATCTTTTATAAACGATTGATATTAAAACAAGAGTTGCAATTTAATCAAAACAACATTAATAGATAAATAATCTAATTGTTTTCCTTATAAAAGTTAACATAAACTTTTTCTATATATCATGTATTAACTTGTGACAAAAAAAACAACAAAAATGATTAACATCCCCCATATAGGCCTTATGAGATGGCACAAGTGTTAATATCTATTTTGTCATTTCTGTCTTTTTCAATAATTATTCTTCGTAATAAAAAAAATTGGTTACAATGGTTAATGTGTCAAGATTTTTTGAAATTGTTTGGAGGATCAAATCCCATGATTTTTGATAATTAATAGTCTTCTCTATTTTGTTTTATAAGATAAAAAAAACATGATTTGTCTGTCTATCAGCTTTTTTTCTCTTCTCCACCTAAAATAAAATTTGTATTTGAGTCATATTCCTTGTTTTGCATTTGTTATAATTTTTTATTATTGAATTTGATGCTAAATGTTAAATTTGATAACTCTTTTACAACATTTTTTTAAGAACACATAATAGCATATCAGAAGGTTGTTTTGGAGGTTTTTCAAGCACTGATTTGTTTTTTGGAGGAGTGGAAGTTTTTCAAGCATTAATTTGTTTTTCGGGGGACTGGAGGTTTTTCAAGCATTGATTTGTTTTTCGGATGACTTTTCAGCCTCCAATCAGATCGAAAATCATAATTGAACGATTGGATGTCGTTTTCACTGCTTGTCAATTCAGGTGCGGCTTTTTATTTTTTGTTTTTTTTGCATTTATTATAATTTTTTTTATTGAATTTGGTGTTAAATGTTAAATCTGACAGCTTTAATTCCAAGGCATTTGATCTTTACATTATTTAATAATTATATCTAAAAATTCAGTTACATTGTAGAATGTAACTAACTTTTAATTGCTTTATATAAATGAAGTCAGTTACATTAAAAATGTAACTGACTTCTAATGCAATTTATTGTTAAAATTAAGTTATATTTTATAAATGTAACTGAATTTTATTCTGAATTCTAATTTTTACTGTGATTTGTGTTTTATTTATGCATTTATTGAAAAAAATTGTATCAATCTCAAATACTTTGTTTGATGATTGGAATCGAAAAGTTACAAATTAACAACGGTGTTTAAAAAAATCATTGATTATTTTTTATCGCCATCATTTTCTAGTTGAATGAGAGGCTGCAAACAAAAATTTGATCTTTTTTGGTGTTTTTGATTAAATTAGTTTTTTGAATGATTTCGTTTTTCAATTTCCTTTTAAGAAACCCTAGAGGATTTTCATTTCGGTTCTGTTTTCGTAAATCTCGTGAATTTTAAATTAATGTATTTTGTTTTTTTTATTCAAACAAACAATATTTAAAAGGCTTGTGAATGTGGCAAAATAGGTTTATTGCCTAAATAGTGGGCCTGTAATGAATTGTATACCAATATGCTAATAGGATATTGATTTATTTATTTATATGTTTTTTATTTTTCGAAAAGGTGGAGATGGATTTGTCCCCTTTTCAACACAATGATTCCCTTGAGAGAAAAATCGTGAATTTTAAATGAATACCCATCAAACAAAAATGTTTGGCTTTGGGCTTGGGTTGGGTCCATATGTGTTTGTCTGGATTTTTTTTAAAAAAAGAGGTAACATTTCATTTAGCTCTGGTTATAATGTTTTTTTTTTTTTAAGTTATCTTTTAGGTTTATTATTATTATTATTATTATTATTATTATTATTATTTTTATCTATAATTTTATCTTTTATTAGTGTCTCCCTCTCTCCTATCTACATCAATGACGACACCTCCTCCTCTGACAACCTCTCTTCAGCTCTTCTCCCATCACCCCCTCCTTTTATAACTCTCACTTTTGTTATTCTCTTCCTTTTGTTTAAACAATATACTTAAACATGTTAACAGTGTACCCTAACGTATTAATAATAGAGTCGGTGAAAGACATTAGAACAGTGATAAAAATGAAAATGTACATTAACGATGGACTTAACAGCTGTTACTTAAAAAAACCTAGAAATAATAGACAATTGAAACTTAATACCATTTTGCTATCATATATATTTTACTAATCAATGTATATATCACTATAAAAAAATATACACGCAATTTGTAAAGATAAATATTTTTATAATAAAATAATATATTTCATTAACTAAACATATATTTAAAAAAAAAATCTATATGTGTGTTGTATTTCTTAAAAATTAATTCTATTTCTTAAAAATTAGGGCCTGTTTGGGTAGAGGGTTAGGGAAGGAATATGTGGGAATAGGCAGGGAATAGGGAAAAAAAAGTGTTTGTGTGAGGGGAATAAGGTGGTATTTGGATGTTGGAATAACAAATAATAAAGGGGTATAGTAATCCTTCATTTTTCATGGAATTAGCATATTCCAACAATAATCATAAGTGGGTCTCACTGTTTTTTTTTTCTTTTTTCATTTCAAATCACCTGTCAACACCTCTTATACATCAATGGGGCCCACATGTCAAATCAACTTTTTACACTTTATTCACATTTTATTCTTCCTCAACCAAACACATTCACTTTATTATTACGTTTCTCAATGAGAATAATTTAAAACACAACCAAACAGAAAATCACTTATTATACTGATAAAGTCAACAATTTTTAGAATAGGTATAAACCCCAGAATAACTTATGTCTCTATCCAAACGGGTCCTAGAAGGGTGAAGACACCTTTGAGTTTTGTAAAAGAAATTTTTTTACTACTATAGATCCATTATTGGATCAGCATATGCAACTTTAAAACGCTTTTTTAGATACCAAAAATATCGTTTTGAAGAAAACTAGGTCAACCACATATATCACTTACAAAAAAAATCGAAAACAGAAACCCTTAAAAAAAAAAACAAACGAAAAAAAAACAAAAAAACGTCTGCTTTAGGTCACTCAAATCAATGGCGATCTCCGCCGCCATCGCCACCACCACCTCCTTCATCCATCCCTCCTCCGATCCCCCTTCACCGCCCTCCACCCTCCCTCCCCCTCCCCCTCCCCCCGCCCTGCCCACCTCCGCCTTGCCGTTTCCTCCCGCCTCAACTCCTCCAACCCCAACAACTCCGTCTCCTTCTCCACCGGCGGCGGCGGAGAGTTCCACCACGCCCTCCCTCCCCCGCCCCCGTCCGGGCGCGGCGTCCCCGTGTTCGTGACCCTCCCCGTCGACGCGGTGGGCTCGGAGACCGGGAAGGTGGCGCGGCGGAAGGCGATGGGGGCGTCGTTCATGGCGTTGGCGGCGGCTGGGGTGGAGGGGGTGGCCGTGGAGTTCTGGTGGGGGGTCGTCGAGAGGGACGGGCCTGGGGTGTACGATTGGGATGGGTACGTTGATCTCGTGAGGCTCGCGAGGCGGCACGGTCTGAAGGTTCGGGCGGTCATGGCGTTCCACCAGTGTGGGTCCTCGTCTTCCAATCCTGGCTGGTTCGTTCGTAATCTCTTCGGTTTGTGAAGTTTATGTTCTGATTGATTTCATGTTTTGAATGGTTTGAATGCTTTAGGTGAAAAGATCCTTCCTTTTTTTGCACTACTAGTATAAAAGGATCAGTGAAGTGAACAAGAAACTACACTAGATGCGCATTTGGGGATGTAAAGATGGCCCGTTTTTATGGGTCTATCGAGTATCTGGCATTTTCTAAATGTGAACTGATCTTCTGTGTCCACTAATTTTGATATAAAAAAAACTAGCTTTATTCTGGACCTGGAGGAACCTAATCGCTGGTTAGTGAAATGGGGTTATTGTGCAATTGCCAAATTCTCACCTTGACAGACAGGAAGTTGTAATCTTGACATTTCCTTTTAGGGAAGTAATGCTTTATTTTATATTTTTATCAGTAGCTAAAATATCTGTGTGTGTTCAAGGATCCCTCTTCCACGTTGGGTGCTTGAGGAAATGGATGAAGAACCAGACTTGGCTTACTCAGATCGGTTTGGTAGGAGGAGCCATGAATATATCTCTTTGGGTTGTGACGTTCTTCCTGTTCTCAAGGGTCGATCCCCGATTCAAGTGTATTCTGATTTTATGAGAAACTTTAGATATTCTTTCAGAGAGTTCCTTGGACTTGTCATTACAGTAAGGCTACATGTTATCATTTAAAATTATTTCGTATTCTTATATTTGTAAAAAGATGCATAAAAATGGATCTATCTGCATTTACAGGAAATTCAAGTTGGTATGGGTCCTGCTGGTGAGCTTAGATATCCATCGTGTCCTACTGAGAAATTAACGTGGCCATGGCGTGTCCGGGAGCTTGGGGAGTTCCAATGTTATGACAAAGTACGTGAGCACAAACCAGTTTTATTATACTCTTGCATGCCTTTCTGTACTATAGTCACATTATGTTTCTGAATATGGACTTCATTTTATTTGTTTTTTATTTCTTTTCTTTCAGTTCATGTTAGCATCACTGAATGCTTGTGCAAAACACATTGGGATGAGCGAGTGGGGAAGTGGTGGGCCTCTTGGTGCTGGCAGCTTGATGCAGAATCCAGAAGAAACAAGTTTCTTTAAGAGTGATGGTTCTTGGAACACACCTTATGGCAGGTTCTTTCTTGAGTGGTACTCAGGTTTGCTGCTTCATCATGGAGAGAGGTTATGCATGGCTGCAGAGTCTATCTTCTGGAACACTGGTGTAAGAATTTCAGGAAAAGTGGCTGGGATACATTGGCACTATGGCACAAATTCTCATCCATCCGAGTTGACCGCTGGATATTACAATACTTTTATCAGGGATGGGTACTTACCAATTGCCCGTCTCTTTGCTAGGTATAAGATGACTTTGTGTTGTACATGTTTTGACATGCAAGATGCAGATGAGGAGAAGATCAATCCAAGCAGCAGCCCGGAAAAGTTTCTTAGGCAGCTTGCATTTGCAGCGAGGATGTGTAATATACCGCTTGCGGGTGAGAATTTTGTGACAAAGTTGGATGATGCATCTTTGACACAGGTTGTGAAGAGTTCAAAGCTTTATTCAAGTGGTGTTTATGAACCGTCCCTCTCGTTCAATTATGTAAGAATGAACAGAGACTTATTTGATTCTCATAATTGGACCCGCTTCACCCGACTTGTTAAGCAGCTGTCCCATTCCAGAAATTTTCAGGCCAAGTTAGATTTTGGGGGTGGTGAATTTAGTTGCTCTTCTACATTGGCAGCTGAGGAGGTTGGAGCAGCTTTTGCATATCACTAGAGCCTCTCATTTGTATATCATTAACATGTGCCGCGTATTTGTCTGTACTAAGCTATCACTTGAAAGTTAATTCATCACAAAATTTTGCAATCATTTGATGGCCAGCTATGCTGTTGCCCCCCCTGGAAAGAAATTTGTATTCATGCCTTATTGATAAAGAGGCACTTAGCACATTGTATATAACAATTCCTTGCCGTCAGCAGGTTAGTTGTGTACGTTTGTGAATAATGTATTTGCATTGATGTACCATTACAGTTTTTTGATAATGGATGTAAATGCATCTTGTTTAAAATTTTGGTGTTATTTAATTACAGAGTATTTTTGCACTGTATTGACCTCTGCTACATCTCGTGTTCTCAGAAAAATTTGTAAGTTGCACTGTATTGACCTCTGCAACATCTCTTGATAATGGATTATTACAGTTGTAAGTTTTTTTTGAGTGAAAAAACAGTTGTAAGTTGCACTGTATTTACAGAGAAATTTGTATTCATGCCTTAATGTATGTTGGTTCCGCAACATCTCTTGTGTTGCTTACTTGCTTAAATGAGGTGTAGAAGATTTGGGAAGAAATATAATTTGCACTCATAGTTTAAGAACTAGAATGGGAAGCAAATAAGAAAAAGGAGTTTATAATCACAAATTGATTTCTATATTTCATATATTGTGCATATTGTTAATGGCCTATGATCCCATTGACTGGTTTCTGCTATTGGTATGCAGTCATGCGTGGCTTCTAACAAATTTGGCTTTCCAACCCCCTTGATTACATGTAGTGTGGTTACTACTACAACATGCAGGTTGCAGATCATACTGCTACCATATGGTATGGAAGGATTTTTTCTTGTTTCTGGTTTGGTGTTTGCTCAGTTTCTTGCATATGGTTCCCTGGCATTCTGCAACTCATCTGGGTTTACAACTTCACAGACACATGCATTTCTGGACTTTGTTGGATAAGTTTTTTTATGGAATTAGAGATTCCGTGTGATGAGTCATTGCCAGTAGACAGGTTTTATATTTGTGTTTAATTTGGCATGCATTATCCATCAACAGTAGAAAAGTTGATCAAGATTTGAAAGTGGTTATGAAATGATGGGACTTTAAGGCAGTGGACCACCTGGATGTCTTGACAAATACCTGGTGAGGATACCGTACTATAATTTTCAATACTTCTTAGTTAAAGGTCTTTGGATTATTACACTTTAAGTTGCTCTCTTCTCTTCATCTAACAACTTGAATTATGAACCCTTTTAAGCTAAGCTAAAAGGAGTGCTGAACATTTTATTTATATCATCTACATTTTTCTTTCCCTGATTTGGAAACTCGATTGCTCTAAGTTGCTTCCTTGAGAAATGGCATTGACCATTCACCATTCTATGGTCACATACATAT
This sequence comes from Acorus calamus, assembly GCA_030737845.1. NCBI lineage: Eukaryota > Viridiplantae > Streptophyta > Magnoliopsida > Acorales > Acoraceae > Acorus > Acorus calamus. Next base: position 27,410,462 of record CM060877.1, on the reverse strand, counting down.
GATGGTTTTCTGTTGAGGTATTGACTGTCCACCAGGTAATGGAAAAATATGGCTTTAGATTTCTTTTCTTTCTTCCATCTTCTTTAATAATTATTCTCGGAGAAACTCGTCTCCCTAGCCTTTATGCAAAAAAAAAGGTACAGTTTTACACGTGAATACTGAATACTCACTGATTTGGGTGCAACATTTATGGGGGACTGATTATAGAAAGGTCAATGAGTGCATATCAACGCAAGACGGAACCTCCCAGTTGCAATATTCCCTGTGAAACTACTGTTTCTCCTGCCTATCCTCAGAAGTGCTGTCTAGCAACTCTTAGCATTCTTTAATGGAGAATGACGGGTTGCCCTTGTCTCCTCAATAATGGAAATTCCTTCATACATAATCTAATGTTGACAGTTTTACACGTGAATACTGAATACTTGCTTGTTAATTTGGGTGCCAAGTGGATATCAACACGAGACAGAACCTCCCACTTGCAATATCCCCTGTGAAACCTCTATTCTCCCTGCACGTCTTCAACTCTTAGCATTCTTTCTTGGAAAAATGACATCCTGCCCTCATCTTCTATTTAAAGTATATGTTGTCAAGAATCTTTAAATGAATTAATATTTTTTTGGTATCACATCACATGCAATCAATAATTAATGCTTGTCTCTGCTTAGTTTTCGGGAGATATACTGAAGATATGGAATGGCAGTCTTTTGTATATGTGAAAATTTGTGTCCAAGAATTTTTTAACCACTGGATCTATTATGTTTTATATGAAGGATTGAAAGCTCTCAGCTTATGCTGGCAAGGTTCTTATTACTGATCCATGAATATTTTAGTATTGTGTCTGAGATGTTGATTGGCCTATGGCAGGTTGTGACTGAATTTGTAGAGCTTTGATTAGATGGCAGGGTCCAGTGATGGTGAAAGCAGTTGAAAGAAAAATATTTCCTTCATACAAGGGTTCTGTATGTTTTGATCATACTATGGAAAATCCTCATGAATCAGCCTCTGAAATGTCAAAAGAGGTGAGTTCTTTATTGGTTTATCTTTTCTTTTCTGACATTTTATTATCTTTACCCCCTCCAAGAATCTGTTTGTTCATGGTATCATACCTTTTCTGCTTGTTTGTTTAGTTATGACATTTCTGTTACAATTCTTGCTCCTAAAATTGTGACGTCCTGCACAAAACTGTAATGTTTCCATTCTTTATTTTCAGTAATGCTTTACATTTCCACTGCAGCTTTTGACATGCTTTAACTAAAGTGTCCTTCTCAGTACCAAGGCAAAAATGTATTTGTCACTGTAAGCGTCGCTTTATGTATGTTGGCAATTTTTGTACTAAAATAATATATGCCACTCAGTATGTAAATGAGTCAATTGTCTGAAGACCAAATATAAAAGTTTCACACCTCCCCTCGCTAGCGAGGTGGTTGAAGTGTACCCACTTCAAGTGGATGACAGGGGGTCAATCCCTGCCAAATTCCTTACATGGGGTGTCTCCTTCCTTGGGTTAAGGACTTAGCGTCCTGTTAGTAAATATTGAAATCCATTATGCTTCAAATATAAAGATTTTCAAAACGGGATTTCAAAATAACGTTTTAAAATCTGGATGCACACAGAATTTCTGGGTGGTTTGAAAACCGTTTGAACAATTTGAGCTTTAAAAATCATTCACATATCATAATGATCTATATAAGGTGCGATGTAGATTTTGAATCAATACAGTTTTCAAAATAATGTAGCATGTGATTGGGAAGTAAATAAAGTAGTTTTTGTATTGGGTAAGTCCGATATTAGTTGCATCATCTATGCAGTTTTGAGATGTCATCCAATGTTGGATCCCACTTGTCACGCGTCCAAAATTTTCACAAAACTCATACATTAAACATGTAAAGTGACACGTGTCAGTCCCTCATTAGGGACCTATGAAAATTTATGAGATCTAGCACTGATTGGATCCCAATTTGTGTTTTCCATTAGAAAGGTTCAACTAGCTTTCTTCGATGATAGTGCGTACAAGAGGAATTGGAAGAAAAAGGATTCGGACTATAAAGTAGTAGATCGTATGGAAGCTCACCCCATTATGGTTTCTGTGAAAGTTATGGTGAAGTTTTTTGTTTGTGTTGCAGGTGGTCAAACACTCAATGTGGGTGCACTGAAGTTATGGTGGAGGCCTCTATCATGGTCTCAGTTCCACCACTACAGTGATTGTGGGTGAGTGAAATCCCTCTCATCCTTGTTTGTTCATGTTCTATCCCTTGTATGGTTTATATATATAAACAACAAATGCAACATGGATTGGAAAAGATTGTGTGAGTAGTGGACCATTTGTACCAGTTGCAATGTGAGGGGCAGATCACTTTCTTAAAAGTAAGGGTGTTGATAGATTCAGTCATTCCTGCAGTCCCCACTTTAATCTAATATATACCAGATGAGAAAGAAATATAAAGGTATGCATTAAAATTCATTCGAATGTATATATATTCATCCGTTGTAAATGTATATACTTCAGTAGAAAAATTTATGTTTTCAAAAAAATTTCAAAACATGTTGGGAACTGTGAAATGGATTTGCAGGAATGATTGTCCTCAATGAAGGGTGATAGGGGATATAAAGAGAATTTCATATCTAAATTCTGACAGTTATTTTAAAGTTGAAAGCCCTACGCCCCCATTCATTTGGGGTGGGAGATAGCTTTATTGATGATATTTTGTTATTTGAGGATAGATAACTATCGGGACAAATATTGTTTGATTTTTTTTATTTTATTCTGTCATCATTATTTTATGTGTTTTATTGGAGTACATAAGTCATGAATAGGTTATTCCACACCCCTTGGAACTATTATCAAAGCTTATTCTAACTTATCAGAGTATATTGAGATTTATTCTTGCTACCCCGTACATTGTTTTTAGCTATTCCTGTCTTATCTAACCCTTATTCCTCCATCTAAACAGGGTTTACAAGAACCGGGAAAATCTCATAATTATCCATAAGACCTGTATATGAGCTAAGCAGGATTCAGACATCAGAAAACTTTTCGTTTTTGAAGCAAGCTTGCAGAGTGCAAGTTTGTGGTTTCAGAAATCTCTAGGGTTAAGAAAGCAATTTTTTCCTTGGTGATCTCATGTTTTAAATTGATTTGAGACTATTAGTAGGGCCAGTCATTTTACAGTTTTTACATGTTTTAAATATTTTTTTTGAAAATATATACTAGTCTGATGAATTATATAAATTCACGAAAAATGAAATATATGAATGCCTTATATATATATATATATTATTTATTTTATTTTGAATATGATTGCCTCACTTATCATTTACTAAACTAGTGAAACTTAGCAGTCAGCACCCAATTTTTAATTATGTTTGTGGTGTGAATCTGTGATGGAGTTCTTGCCTTCTGCTCCATGAATGGAATTGAAATTTTTTAAAAATCAATAATGATTTTCAATTTGCCCTAATGGCCCTTGTTCAACCATGAGAAGAATTATAATATGACCCTTCGAGAAAAGTATGAATACCAAAAAAACTCTCCTTTCTGAGCCCCTTACCAATTACACTTGATCCATTTAAGATTAAAAGACATTTAAAAATTTTCAAAGTTAAGTTCCAACAAATTCTAATCAATTCCCCAAATTGAATGAGTTTTGGTACGTGTTATGATTGTGATTATTAGCTTCCAAATTCTGTTTAGCATTTCAGCCAACCCCACAGGAGGTCTGATTAAGTGATCCAAGTGATCCAGATGGATTTTATACCAGTGATTAAAAAAACATATTATCCTGTCATTTTTTGTTGGGTGGAGAGGGGTTGTTACATTATCATCCAAAATTTGTTCCCTTTTCTAGATCTTGGAAAATGGTACGGTGAGCCTCATTTGCATCCCAAGCACTTTTGAATTTTTTGAAGTATATATTTAGTCAATTAAATTCATTTTTTTATAATAAAATTGATGTTCATACTCGTGAATTATATGTATTTATTTTCATGTTTTTCATAATGAAATATATTAAAATAATAAATTATACACTAGTTTATAAACGGGCTTGTAAAACGGATTGGGTGTTTCAATACTTTTATCCATTATAAATTGCTGTTATATATATCATTTTAAGAGCCAAAATTTCTGGTGTGTGATAAAGTCAATCACATCTACATCGCTTACAACATAAAATAATGTGAGTGATAAATAGACCCAACACAGTAACTCAAAGTCCACATGTTAAGTGAAACCATTGAATGGGATACCTATTTCAAGATGTAATGAATAATGATGGAGACCAAAAAGAGAACCATTAAATGGAGATGGAGATATCCCCTACCAAAAAAAGAAAAAAAGAAGAAATGGAGGTAGAGATGCTGTTGCAAATAAAGCAGGAATTGTGTATTGTGGTCAACCACTGTACGCATATCATTCTCTCTCAGTTCAACAATTCAGTGAATGTGTGGTGGGTGAAGTCTTTATCATTGTTTCAATATCTTCTAATTGTGTTTTAGAATATAATTCAAAGGGGTTGGGTCATCTCAAAATTGGAGGAAGTCAATCCAAATCTTACTGTGACAATCTGATTTGCAAAACCGAGTTTGGTTAGGGATAGAATCTGGACAGGTTTGGTTTGCCTTGGGACAGGTTCATGTTAGCTTTGCGTTTGGCTACAAAAATATTTTTAAAATATTATGAAGCACAACAAAATAAGAAAGATGAAAATGAAAAATAATATTAGTGAGATGATAAATAAATGAAGCTATAGAAATGATATATTTTAAGTAAATACGAATTGGATAATTTTTATCACAAATTAAACAATTAAAATTTGATTTAGACCATTTAAATATGCATCACTCGATTCTAGTGGATAATCCAAACCCAACCAAAATTAAGTTTTGATTTTGGTTTAGGCTTGAATTGAACCTGGACTATAAACACAATGCAAATCTGTCTAAAAGTCAGATTGTGTTGTATTCAAATCTAAATTCAGCAACACAAATTAAAAGAAAAGCTTCAGTGGTATGTGATCTTGGCCTTCAATGAGAGTGTACTATCACGCTTTTAATTTCGATTGTAAAAACAATGAAGTATATACTTAACAAGATGCCTATTTTTCCGAGTTAATGAAAATGTGAAAATAAATGCATTAAGTTATACACAGTGTTAGGATTACATAAATGATTGCATGAATGATACATGTACATCAGCACTGTAAGTTAAGAGCATCTCCAATGGACATGTTAACTAACTAGTTAATGCTATATTTTTATAAAACATGTAAAAATGTTGCTCCAATGGAAGTGTTACAAGAAAACTAAATGTGAGTCTCACCTGTCATATGTTATTTTTCAAGCTAATTGTAGCTAGTGCTTTAACCAGTCAAATGTGGGCCATACCATTCAAAAGATTCAAAAAAACATTATTTTGAGTGGGTAGAGAGGTGGACCCACTATTATATTGACTAGTTATTTACCTAGTCCATTTGAACAACAACAACCAACTAAATGAGAATGTAGTAAATGAGGGTATAGTTAGGAGATAAAATATTGACATGACACTTGAACATCTTGGTTAGTTAACATGTGGAGGTGGAATGTTGTTGTAAACAAAGCAGAAATTGTGTGTTGTGGTCAAC
>CM060877.1:27223295-27394841 GCA_030737845.1 Acorus calamus | reverse complement strand
CTCTATACATACTTTCAGCATAACACATTGATTCTGCGGAAAGTGAAGTCACCCATTCATCCTTTGTTTTAGTATCTCCTAATTTGTGTTGTACTCAAATCTAAATTCATCCAGAGCTGTAAAAAATAAATAAATTAAAGCTTCAGTGGAGGACCATCTGATAAAGATGGAGATTTTAAACCATGAAACAGTGGCGACCACCCAACCAAGCCAACAATTCATCAGTGATCTTCCCATTCACCGAGAGTGCGCAAAGATAACGCCTTTTTCATCCTCTCTTTTCATGGCCTCCATTTGCCTCCAGTTGTAGGTTTTTGGCTTTGCTTCAACTGGACTTCTCAATGATTCAATTAGCAGATTCACTAGGGATCTTTTCTCTTGATTCCTCTGTTTTACTTCTACTGATACTCTGATAGGATAAGATTTGATAAAAAAAACAGAACAAAACATTAAAGCATTAAAGTAAAAGTTGACTGCATAAGCTTTCCTTCTATGGATAATTAGAAATCCATCCCAACTCCCAACATCTTGTGGGGAGGGAAATTTTATAATTGGATCCTTTTGGTGGAGATGTTTTCCAATTAGAAGGAAAACTTTTGCAGTATTTTTTCTTCTTTATTAAAGGTTTGTGTTGCTGCCACCAATGATTCATCTCACGCTAGCATTCACATTGAAGAGGTCTTCTAATTAGCCAACCTTGCATTGGTGGTCCTTCCTAGCTATTTTATTGCATTATCAAGTATAGTTCAATTGAGGTGTCATGGTATTGTTTGTTCATCTTAAAAACCATCAAAATATCTCTTGCTCCTATCTAGTTTAAATTAGTACATGATAGTGTTAGCTAGGCAATGACATATGATCCCACATATTCAAATGGGTATTTGCTTGTTTAAGTAAGTGGGTTGGTATTCATGATATAGGTCATGTGCGTAATAGACCTTGCTATACAAATTTCAATTGTTTATGAGACACTGGAAGAGTACTCAATTTGTCTTTGCATAATGTTAGGGACAACCCCGCGTGATTTTTTTTAAAGTGTCATTTTCACAAAGCAAAATTACATGTTTCATCCAGTCTGGAAACCCTCATACTCAAATAATGAACTGTCAAAAGGAGAATCCATATAATTAGAATGTACAACACAGTCATATTTGGCATGCATGTCTACTGGATAACCATTGTCAGTGTTTCAGGTTTACAGAACTTGTACATGGATTATAAGTGTTGGATAGGCCAATCATCAGGGTTTAGGGTTTTCCCAAAAGGGAGTTGAGAGTGGAGGTGTGGGGCTACAAAAAAGATGTGTCATACCACAATTCACTCACTCATCTAAAATTAACAAATTACAAATCATAATGAATACACACATCATTTGGTGTCAGAGTTAATATCTTTAAAATCATACTTTTCAATACCACGTGTCAGCCTTAACAAGCTTTAGTATCCAAAGTCCAATAATGGAAGTTTAATTGATTTGTAACTTCCATATAGTACAAAAGAATGAAATGGGAGAGACAGAGTCCAACAAGCCAAAAAAAGCACACTTTAAGTGAGCTTAATGAGCCATGCAAAGTGACTTGCTCTCTCCCCCCACTACTATATCTCCAAAAACAAATGTTAGGCTGAGTTCTTGATGGGAGCTGTAGAGTTAGTGCATGTTTGACTTACTGTTTGCATGTGTGGCTTGTGTTAATGGATTTCATCATCATCTTCATGAATAACAATTGAATGTGGTGGAACCCATTAAAAACAACCTATATTGAAAGCTCTTCTTTTGCTTCTCTTTCTCCTTGACCTCTCCCACCACTATAAAAAGGCCTTCCATCTCCTCCCCTCCCAACCCTAAAAAAATTAAACACATCCCAAAAGACTTCTTTTTTTCTTCCTTTCATGATAACCATGACAAGGCTCCTTCCATTTCTCCTCCTCCTGCTCCTCTTACACCCTTCTGAATCAATGTATGAGAAACTTGAACCTACCAACCCAATTCGCAAGGTATCGTAAACTTGAAAGCGCTTTTTCGAAACAATGTTATGTCTTCACTAATTAATATTCTTAATTAACTTCCTTACTATACTTCATGTATCATCAACAGATGAATGTGAGGAGGCTTGGAGTGAACACTCAAGATTATGACTATGGAGGGCCTAACCCTAGGCATGATCCTCATAAAGGAAGGCCCGGCATCGGAGGCGCGAAGCCCTGACTGATCAAGTCAGCAAGGAGGATCTCCTCCCCAACTATGGCCAACGTATTATATATATATCATGTTATGGATACTATACATGGAATAAATTCTACTTACTGGATGTAGAGGCTCTTGAATGTTCATTCTCACCACCTCTGGCAGGGAAAATCATTTCTTTTTTTTTAATGAGCTAATGATGTTTTGGGGAACCATTTATGATTCATGTTTTGGTTCCCTAGAGGCAGTAGTTTTAACCAAGGAGATCAATGGTATAATTAGTACTATATATATTTTGATGTTCATGTAGTGTGTTACACTTACTCTCATCTCTAGCAGATGTTTTGTTTTTCCATTTGTTGTTTACATGTTTTGTTTTTCCATTTGTTGTTTACACTTACTATCATGCATTGTTGATCACATATATGTGGTGCTTTAAGGGGTTATGATTTATCACTTGTATGACACGAGTAATGGTTTACTTGTGGCCTTGTGGATTCACATACAGTGTCCATGCATCTTATATTGAGATCTCTTGATGACACTTGTATCAACTCTGATCTAGCTTATGGATGTACTGATCCAAAATTTGATCAATTTAGACAACACAAATTACTATAATATCATTTTTGGGAGGGGTTTGTAGACATTTTATTACTGGTACATGTCAATTTAGGTCACTGAATTGGTAATTGTTATGGTTTTTAGATATGTTTCATTGAGTCAAGGGAGTTGTTATACTCAATCTATTTTACACTCGCATTTACAGCACTACATATCTCGTTAGTCACTTGCACTCACTATAACGAGATATATACCTTGTTATAATTTTTTTCACACATTCTATAAAAGTATCCTTACATTTCATTGGAACATGTATTTCATATTTTATAAAATACATATCTCACAAATAAAATATACTATTTTTTAAAAAATTAAAAATATGAGGACTGCATTTAAGTTTTTCCTTCAATTAATCATGCTTTCATGAGACGCTTGTTTTAATTTACCCCTTAAATATTCTGATCCATTAAATTGAAGGGGTAAATTAAGTCCCCCTCAAAAATTGAAAAAAAAGAAAAGAAAAAGTAAATCTCAGCAGTGTATGAAATCACCTTGTACAATATTACTCTACCATTCCACGAAAATGTATACATTCAATTATTTAGCATGTATTTTTTTTTTATAAAAATATATATTTTATCAGTAAAATATATACTTTCAGAAAATTCAAACCATGTAAAATTTTACAAAAATGACATTTTCCATGAAGGATGGAAAACATGTTAAAATAAAGGAAAATGATATGTCCAGCCCCATTGCAGTCCACACATTTTTTCTTTTAGAAAAAAATTATACTCTCACCCATTGAAATACATGTTGTTATATGAAATGATGTATATACTAATATATAATAGTATATTTTTTTTTATTTTGAAAAATGATAAAAAAATAGTTCATACACTATGATAGAACGCTATATATCATAATAGTGCATATGTATTATGCTATCATAGTATATAGGATGCTCTAAAATAAAAGTAACATTTGGGCCATATTTGGGCTTCACTGGCTATGAGGGCAAGAGGAAGGGTCAGACGGTGTTGATGTAAATTGGATTTGATAGGTGGAGAATTGGTTAAAAAATACAGATAGTTCACTAAATCTTTTTTGCAGTCCTGTTTAGCATCTCATATGATGAAAATGTATGAGCTTTATCATAATATATAAAACTATAAAAAAATTTCAAAAAAAGAAATAAATAGTATATCTCAATATATTTCAATTCTTATAATAAATATTTATTTTAATGGGCGAATACATATTTAAAAAAAAAAAAACGGTGAGAACTGGACACGTGACTATACATATCATGGTCTTGGGTTAGAATCCCAACATTTAATTACCAACAACAAAAAAAAAAATTAGCCAGGTCTCCATGAATATGAAAAGAAGTGGTTCCCTAAAATTAATTAACTTTCTACTAAAATGGACTCATAATATTTTAAGGCTTAATTATATGGATATTTTTAGGGATGGGAACGGGCATGTTGGGACTGGTTTGACAAATTTCAATGGACTCACGTCTTAAACCTGTGACGGGTTTGATTGTTCCATCTCAAATTCGTCCCAATGGATTTTTAAAGCTCATTTAGAAGGGAAAGAGTTTATGAATCCCAATTTTTCAATTATGTTGTATTATTTTTTTATTTTTGTAGATTATAGACTAAATAATTATTTTTACTCATTATGTTATAATATTATTTAATAAATGATTGCCTAGTTATTTATCGATTGTAATTATAATAATATATGATATGTTAGTTGCATTTATGTATTATAATAATTTTGAATAATATACATTCTTTAAATAGAGTATAGCGTATGAGTTTTGCACTCGAATTTTAAACCCTCTCACATCTTTATTGGATTGGGATGAATCATTTTGGATTTTGACATTGTGGGGGACCAAATCCATCATATTAATGCAACAGTAATCCCAAGATATTTAATTGTCATAGACATAATTTTCTAAAAGGGTTTTTTGCATGTATACCATTGAAAAACATTTTATTTATTTTTTTACCATTACAAATAGTCTATTTATTTGTATACCATTAAAATATTTAAAATTATACATTTTTACCATTATAGTTAAATTCCATCAAATTTTCTACTAACACCGTTAAAGTTACGAAGAAATTACTATAATATCCTTAATTTTTTATTTTCATATTGGCCATTACAAAATATAAAATTTATTTTTATACCATAAAAAATTATATATATTTTTATACCATAAAAAGTAAAAGAATTAAATTTTACTATAAAAACGAATTAATTCATATAAAACATAATAAAAAGAGATATCATAAGAAATTTAACTCACAAGCTACAACTCATGTAAGCACACAAGCCTAAGTAAAGATAACACATTATAATCTATAAAAAGCAAATTGCCCGTCATGCAACATATGGCCAAAAATCATATGGAGTCAATTAATCTATATATTATACATTAAAATTTCACATTAATGATTATTGTTGAAAAATCATAAAAACCACCATAGTTGATGAAGGAGTAAAAAACCCTAAATCTTGATTCGTAAAAAAAAAAAAAGGAAGGGGAAGAAGAAAAGTACAATTTGGAAAGAACAAAAAATCATTAATATTATTGTGTTTAATTATTTACATTATGGAAGATATCATGTCTAAGGTTATTTTTGTCATTTTTAATTATTGGTTAAAAAATTAACTCTAGTTAAGTTTATCTTGGTTTTAAAAAGTGACGGAATGACACATATGTTTATTAAGAAACATTTTAGTGGTATACAAATAATTAGACTATTTGTGATGGTAAAAAAATAAATAACATGTTTTTCAATGGTATATATGCAAAAAAACCCTTTCTAAAAACATAATGCTAAGTAAAATGAAAATTTGACCGAGTGATGATAGTGATTAAAAACACTAGTTTATAAGTGTATCTTTTAATAATTAAAAAAAAAAGGAATTCATGTTGATATTTAGATGAATTTCAATATTATAAATAAAAAATGTGTTTTTTGAAGAAAGATGGTCATATCTCTCGATAGCCAGGGCTCCCCTATTTAATCCCAGGTGCGATCCTCATAGCTTTTTTTTTTCGGTAAAAATGTATATTTAATGTAATGGAGTGTATAATTTCATAAAATGAGGTGTGTATTATTGGAAAATATCCCACTGCTGATTGAAATAAAAAATAAAAAAATACAATTATAAAAAAAAAAGATTTACGTGATTCGAAGAAAGTTACCTGTATTTATAGAGAGAGAAGAGAAAATTTTCATTAAATTTATATTGGATTATAAATCTTATGTGATGAAGTTACAAATTTAACTCTCCCTCTCAAACAGTAGGGCGATCTCTCAATTATACGAGAAAACCTAACTCATAAAAAGAGTATATATAGCACATATGTATTTACATGGCTATACTACCCCACACATAGTACAAAATTATTATAAAATTGTCGCTACACAAGTTTGACAAAGTTCGATCCATGTTTTCAATCACGAGGACAAACTATGTTCGATCATAGTAAAATTTTGCCATTGTAATTCTTCCTTTAAGATCTAGAAACCTGAATAAAGGCATACACTAAACATATATACGCTCCACTGAATTATTACAGCACCCTATAAAACAATAATAAAACCACTGTTGTAAAATTGAAGTAAATCTATACTGGACAGCAAACTGAGATCCATGGGACCATCAATACAGACCAGAAAATAATTTCACAAGGATAATGTTACGTACAATCCTATTTTCAACCTTAATTTCAGTCTACACGTCTTTTAAAAATTTTAAAAATATTATACCTCATTAAATAAGGTACATGTTTTTATAACAAAATGAATTAAACCATATACTCCAATGTATAAAAGTAAAAAATTTATATAACACACATATCTCGTTAAGGTGAGTATACGATCTGTTAATTTTCTATAAACGCGTATAAGACTGGAATTGACAAAAACTCCAAAAGAGGGTTCACTCAACTAACAAGCACTGTTTGATCATTAATTGTAATATATGTTTCAATTCACTCGATCACCCTGTCACCCATCACGTATATATTAATTGCATGCATATATACTTGCAGTACGTACTACATTACATCTATATAATATGTAACATCTACAACAACAACAACAACTGCTCCTCACATGATCAGGTGCACCTAAAGACGTACTGTTGTCCGTACGATCAACATGTAATGCCATCACTGTCACGTGATCATTTTCTCTCCATGCAAAGCATGCCTTGTCAGTTCTTCACTGCCCTCCTTTGAATCAGCTGCTTCAAGCTCCCTTGAATGCTTCCCTGCATTTGTTTATTATTGATGTAGGACAGATTATGCAAATGAGGTCATCAAAAATGATTCACCAAATAAATTCAAATCAATGATCACGATTTTGGAATCACACGAAATTTGACATAGTGAAATATATCGAGGAGATCTTCTGGATTAGTTGTTATACAACTAACAATTTTTTATTTTTCAAAATTTATTTACTTAGGGCTTTAAATTAGAGATTTTACTATTTTTAGTAAGTTTTAGATTTGTGATATCTCAATCATAACAGATCGGAATTGATTTATATCAATTCCTATGATCATTTAGGATCTCATAGAATCTGAAAAATTAGTTTTCGGATTTTACTATTTTTAGTATTTTTTTATTTTATGCTATTAGTATAAATAACAGACTTGTAATTTAGGGTTGAAAGTTTTTTATCAATATATATTTCGAATTTCCTCTGTTTTGAGGCTTTCTTCCTTGTGGATTCAAGGGTTACTTGTGGATTCAAGGTGTTTATGAGATCTCAACGCTTGTTGGATCTTTTTATCTAGTTTTTCGCTGCGTTAATTATTGTAAAGTTTTTTTTTTAAATCCAATTATTCATGCTATTCGCAAGTATAAATAATATTTTAAGTAGAATAACGTGTGATGGGATTATTTATTATATGAAATCTAAATATTTTTATTGATTTTTCTATTTAACAAGTAAACTATCATGATTTTGAATAAACTCCAATGAAATTTAATTACTATGTTTTTTTTTTTTTTTTTTTTTTGGGTTTTGTGAAGGTGGAGTGAAAAAATATAAAATAAATTAGAAGTGTAAAACTCGTTTTGAATTTTGATATTGTTTTTTCTTATATAGTTTAAGAACTAATCGAATTCTAAAAAATAAAATTGATCAGTTTTTAAATTCTAAATTGATTCTGTAGTTCTTGTATTCGTATATTTTGAAGGTTAATTATTAGAATCGACGATTCAACACGTTCAAGTTCGCCTGGTCAGTTTTGATTGTCGAAACTTTGATTTTTGGCATTATTATATATTTAAATAAAACAAAAAAACAAAACTAGCTAGGTAGCTCAGTCTATATTTTGTCGGTTTATACACCAATTCAACTGAAAAAAAAACTAACAGTTGAAACAGTGAATCCATTGATGAGTCTCAATCAAAGTGTTGGGTGATTTTTTATTTTTTATTTGACAATAAAGTGTTAGGTGAATTAAGTCAAACTACCTTTGTAAAAAAAAAAAAATCTTCAAATATTAAATCATATAATCTATAAAATATCACATTCAATTTTTTTTTATAATCACAAATGCAATTCTTAGATATTTTTATTTTTAAAAAAATCATATATATAATCTAATAAAATGTATACTTTTATAAAAATAAATAAAATACATGTTTCAATAAATTAAATGATGTCATTGATATATAGAATTAATTACAAGATATATAAATAAACTGATGTCATATATTTAAGAATGTAAAAATAAACTAACCCATATGTGCTTGTCGGAATCAGAGAGGTTGAACAAGCTCCCCTTCCTCCTGAACCTCGTTATCTTCACCTTCGTCACACCACATCCCTCCTCCGCAAACGACGACTTCGAAGAAGAAGAAGAGGAGGAGGAAGAGACACGTGAAGGAGACGAATGAGATGCTTCGCTCCTTAAACTCACCTCCCCACTGTTCCTCCACCTTCTCCTCCTCCTCTGCCACCTCTTCAAAAGCCCTGCCACGGCCCACCCATCGTCGTCATCACTTCCGAAGAGGCTTCGGAGAGATTCGGAGCGGGAGAGGTAGGGGCCGTGGAGGACGGTGGGTGGGGAGGGGAGGAGGTGGAGACGTGGTGGTGGGTTTAGAGACCTGTTTTGGGTGGTGGGGATGGTGAGGGTGGTGGTGGGGAGGGGTTTTCCGGGGAGTTCTTCCCAGGAGAAGGGGACGGAGGCGAAGGAGGGGTGGGGTGGGGTTGGTGGAGGGTGGTGGGGGTTGTGGTGGGTGGTGGGGAGGGTGTGGAGAGAGAGCTTTGGAGGTGGTGGTGGGAGTAGTGATTCATTTGAAGCTGCCATGGCTGACTCTTTGTTGTACAGACTGAGTGAGTGAGAGAGAGAGAGAAAGAGAGCATATATGAGAGGGAGGAGGAGCGCTCCTTATAAAGAGAGGATCACGAGAAGTTTGGGCTTTGGGTCGGCTTCTCTCTCTCTCTCTCTCTCTTGTTGTTTTGTGAAAATTGATTTGAAGTATTTTTTATTCTTTAATTATTATTTTTTAGGGTCTTGGATTTTTATGTGGAGCGCACTTACACGTGTGCTTTAACATTTCATTGTATGATTGAACATATTTTGTGTTTACAGGAAACTGTTTCTATGATAATACAATCAAACAGTTTTACTATAGTAACTTTATGTAGACAAATTTCAGATAAGGGGGGGAGCAGCTTCCTGCAGAATTAGTTTTAAACTCACAGTTTACAGAAAATCAGTTTTACAATCCCACAACCAAACGCTGCTATCCATCTAGTCAAACAAATATAAACATTAACACCCCGTTAGGGTTCACATAAGGTTGTTTGCCTTTGATAACTATTTCGGGATAAATAACAATTCATGTTGAATAAGTAAATTTTTGTTTAAATGCATTTTCCGGTTATTCTCATTAGGAAACATAAAAGTAATTTTTTGTTGTTTTGTTTATCTTGGATAAAGTAAGAATAAGTGGTGAATAAGATATTAGTAAGAGTTTATATGAATTTTTAAATGATAATTATACTCCTGTATAAATTGTTTGTTTGAGAATAAGGGTGAGATATGTGTGTGTGGGGTATAATAGATGTAACGGTTTTTGAAATGTTGGCGAGAGTGTAAGGTAAGATAACTTTTTAAAATGATAGAGAATAATATTTTTAGCTAGTGGCATAAATAAGCCCTGGTAAACATTTTCAACATTTTCTTATAAGAGTTATTAGGTCTTATCTTATTTTATGCAAGCATAACTATTAAGATATATTCTAGCAAAAAAAAAAACATTTTTTTAATTTTTTTTTGTTATTCTCTTGTATTCCTCTATATTCCTTGCTTATGTTTCACCCAAAACAAGGGGAAAACATATATCTCATTAATTAAAAAATTATACCTGTTCATATATCTTGAATTCATATAAATTTTTCATAAATGCATGTCTCAATAAATATCAATTATAATTTTACGTATGAATTGTCCTTAAACATATAATTTTTCTCTGTCACTGCCACTTTCTTTTCGTTAACCACCCTATGAAATATCATTTATATATTATATATTGTGCATTTTGTATATTAATCCTCCATGCTATTAATACCCCCATACATTGATGTGTCATCCCTATACGATGTTTTTTTATATGAAATTTAGACTATATAACTTTTAGAAGATGTTACAAGTCTAAAACTTGTCTCAAAACAAATAGAGGAGAAGGAAGAATAGAAAATTGAAAGGGGAGACAGAAGGACACCAGTGATATGCGTCTTGCGACCTCAGGAGAGAGAAAGAAATTACACAGAAACGAATAAAAAAAAACCCCCAAGACAAAAAAAAAAAAAACCACAAGACCTTCATCTCGACCCTTTAACCCGGGTCTATCAACAACGCCCCTCTAGACAGCCTCACCGATCTTACCCCTGCGATCGCGCGGTCCAAGAAGTAATGAACTGCAATGTATCCTCCATCCCTATACAATGTTATGAAACCTTAAGGTCCGTTTGGATAGAGGCATAAGCTATTCTGGGGTTTATACCTATTCCAGGAATTGTTAACTTTATCAATGAAATAAGAGATATTGTGTTTTCTGTTATTCTCATTGGGAAACGTAATAATAAAGGTTGGGGTGTTTGGTTGATGAAGAATAAGATGTGAATAAGGTGTAAAAAGTTGATTTGACATGTGAGCCCCATTGATATATAAGAGATGATAACAGGTGATTTGACGTGATGATATGTGATTTGATAGGTGGATTTGCTTATTCCAGTGGAGAAATAACAAAATTCCATGGGTGGACTTGTAATACAAATACCAGCTTATTCTCTCCTTATTCCGCATAGCTATACCCCCTTATTCTGCCTACCCAAACACCTATTTTACCTATTCCTCCCCTATTCCACCCTTATTCCGCTACCCAAACGGCCCCTAAGTGCATTGTCATTCATTGAGTTTAATAATTTTTTTTTTAACCAAGCCAAAAAAACAAAAAGTTTAAGAATCTTCTGGTGCTTGAATTATTGGACCAACCGGTTGATAACGTAAATCAATTGATTAAGATATAACCGTTTTATTTTTATGTTTGACAATCCGAAACAGAAGTCAATCCGATCAGCTAGCATTGCTTTTCCTACATTAATGTAGTCAACAACCCAGACCCATAAATTAAGAAAATAATCATAGTACTATAAAAAAAATTTACAAAAGCAATATATAAAATCAATTATACATACAAGTATTCATCTTTTAGGTTACCCAAACAATTGTAAAACATGTTATATAGATTCATTTTACGACATTGAAATCATTTTTACATTTTTTATAAATGATATAATTCAATTTATTAAAAAAAATATATATTTCACATTTTATAAAATAAAAATATATACTTCATTAGACAATTTCAGAAAATGAAAACATAGATGGAGTGAGTTTTGATATGTAAAATGGAATGTGACATTTTCCAAATTACATTGACCAAAATAACATTCGGTTTCAATGACAATCTTTTAATACTTTGCTCAACTATTAATGGATTTGAGTCATAAATTACAGCACAATCCATGCAAGAAATGACACAAAGCAACCTGAAATTTAGGTAAACTTTAGGCATATTACTTATTTGGTTGCACATTTGAGTTGAATAACCACTAGTGTCTTTAGTCCTATTTCTGTGGATGTTGTTACATGTACTGATGTACAGTTTTATATACAGTCTAGCGTGAAATATTTAATATTTACATAAACGAGTATACCTTTTCTTTTACAAAAATACACGCTGCACTATATGAAATTTACACCTTCAGAAAAAAAAATCAAATCACGTAATACTACAAAAAGGATAACACAAAATCATCCCTAACATTATAATATTTTTATTTATAGACAAGCATGAGACTTTCTTCATAATCAAGCAAAGACTTAACAGGAGACCCCAACAGCAAGGGACATAACTCTTCACTATCATGAAAATATAAAATAAAAAAAAAACTTGCTCCATTATATGAAATATATGTACCTTAAAAAAAAATCAAAACAAACTGTAAAAAAGTACATATAAAATTGTTCCTAACATTATTTTATAGAAAATCCCCAAGACGTTTTTGAGAAAATAATGTTACCGCGTAATCAAATTAAACAAAGCCTTAAAAACAAAGATATGAAATTCCGTAAAAAAAAATTCCACAAAAGCAAGTGACAACTCTTCACCATCAAGAAAATAAAACACACTCACATGGAGTTGGCACTTTAGCAAGGTCACAAGTTTGTGGCTCACCTGGTGATGCATAACGTTTGGAGGTGATTCTGTACATCCAGATCCACCCAACCATCAATAGGGTTCCTCAACTAAAAACATAAACCTAGAGTGGGTAAACTGTAAACATGAGTCTCTATCCATTAAATGCAAGGCAACTGATCAAAGAAACCTTCAACATCACCTTGTGTGTGTGTGTACATATAGTTAACTCGTCTAGTGAATTTTGGTTAGCACGCTTTAATTGTAATATAAAATTGCCAAAAATAAATACAAACCTCAGATCATGCAAAATTTGTATATTAGAGAGCTGAAAAGATTCAAACCATCTTGAACAAATAACATTTCAAAAGAACAAAGATGGGGACATCAGAAAATGAATAAATGATGTTTGTTAGGATTTCATGTTGGAATGTAGGATCTTGATAATAGTAAAATGCACCTATAATTTGGGCCCAAGCCACCAAACCATAAGGTGTGGACCAACAAAAAAAGGGTTAAAAAAGGACAAGTTCCACATCCACCAACAGTGATGTAAAACTACCAAACAAACATAACAAAAACTTAAGGGTCACACATGTATGTTCTCCTTTTCTATCAACCAAAAAGTATCTGTGTATGTTCTATTTGTTCAATAACTGAAAATCAGAAATCATCTCATAAGCAAGTATCTGGAATGATTAAAAAAGGATACGAGATATAAGGTATCCACTTTGAAACATACTTCAAATTATATATGTTTGTACAGTAAATATATGATTAATCATTATCCTCAAAATTCAAATATTCATTCCATTCTTTTTCTATGATATCTGAAAGAAACGAGAAAGAGAATGCAAGTGAAATTTGAGGATTATGACTAATCATACACGATAACTGAATTTAAATATGACATGTACAAACATATATAACTTTAATATTTCATAGTCAAATATTTTTCTAAGTGGATATTTCTTGGATAAACTCCTGTAGAATCCTCTTCTACACGGTCTATCCAATTTTTTTCCTTTGTTTTCTTCTTTGTATTGGGCACCACTCTTTCTATCTAATACAAAGATGTTTGCCTACCTTTTAATTACAATATCTTGATATTGTATTGGGCACCACTCTTTGTATTTTTCAAATCGGATAACTTGATATCTATATGTGGCATATGGCATCTGCTTTATAACTCTTAGTTTTTCCCAATTGCATCACCTCTCATTAGTTATTTATATAGAAATATTAATTATCCAAAAAAAATATTCTCTTACACTCAGTATCAGAAAAGATCTGAATTTAAATATTAATTAAGAGCATCTCCACAATCCTCCCAATTGTTTCTTTACACTATGGGGAAAAAAGGGCTCCCTATGTCATGTAGAGAGTCCTTCTTTTATTACTCCAAAAGCCTTCTCATTCTTACCCTATCTTCATTCCAAATGACCAATTTACCCCAATTCATATCAATAAATTACAAGATCTAAAATCACATTCTATTATTTATCAAATATTGACATGAAATAAAGATCATTTAAAAAAATAAAAAATAAATAAAAATTATTAAAAATCATAAAGAATTTGTTTAAAACTCATTTTGTTTAAAAAAATGAAAGGGAAAGGGGACACTACAGTTATTTTGTGATGCAGGGAATGAATTTGGCTGCCCACCCATAGGGAGTGAGTTCAAGGAAAAATGTAGTAAGGGAGGGGTGTAGGGAGGCTTTTAGAGCTGAGTTTTAAGAGATTTGACTCCCTATATAAAGAAAAAAGTGGAGTAGGAAGGCTTTTGGAGATGCTCTAATATATTTATTTGAAAGATTTAGGAACACATTCAAATATTAAGGTATATTGAGGAAGACAGCATTGAAGGCATCAATTTCTATTTTCAAGTAGGAGCTGTATTATTTTGAGTAATGGTCCTGAGACTCAATTCTTGACCCATATTTTAACCAGACTCATTTTAAAACCAATGACATGAAGAGATGCCATCCAATCACTTCTGGAAAGGGTGTCTATCACTTTTGAGAAGGTTAATTGTCCTTTTCTTATTGGTCAAGGTCAAAATTTTGGTCATATTTTGGGTTTACTGAATACTTTCATTTCTTCTTTTTTTTTGTGTGTGAGTTGCAGTGTGGAGTTATGTTTATTTGCTTTCCTCTGCGACATTGACTGATGAATAGTCTTCCAAGAATAAATGTGAACTCATGTATTTGTTTAGACAATTTTCAATTTGGTTGCTTTGTGGTGGCATAAACCAATCAGCATCATTAAAGAGAAGAATCGGGGTCATATCCAGTCATGTGCTAGGTATGGAAGCAATCTTTAAGGGAAGATAACTCATGATCAGTTCAGTTTTTATTGCTCCTGAATAGTTCTGACCAATCCTAATCAAATCCAACCCTCCGAAATTTTGCTTAATTGCTAGTTGGTCTCCCCAGTGTACTTTAACAGTTCAATCTCCTGTACAATAACAGCAGAGTCTTTTTCAATTATCGGTATAGAACAACGATAACAATTAATTCTAACCCATTCAATAGGTGTAGTTATGAGAGACAAGAGACCTATCATGTGCTCTCGATGAATAAGTGAGACACCAAACCAGTTCATCTGATCCTATTGCCCATTTACCAAACTAAATATGCTTCCATAATCAGTTTTCCTTGGAAATTAAGGAACTTATTCTATAAATAGAGGCTTAAAAGAAGAGCATCTCTTATAGAAATAACAAGTCATCTCCCCCCTCTTGGTATAAGCTTGAAGTCTATGCATCAACCAAATATTTTAGCGTGGAATCAAGT
The DNA here is from genome assembly GCA_030737845.1 of Acorus calamus. Classification (NCBI taxonomy): domain Eukaryota; kingdom Viridiplantae; phylum Streptophyta; class Magnoliopsida; order Acorales; family Acoraceae; genus Acorus; species Acorus calamus. Next base: position 27,379,534 of record CM060877.1, on the reverse strand, counting down.
CCTTACTCTTGTGAGGTAATAGAAGGAAAAAAATTAGGATTTTTTTTGGCTTACAAGATATAAATTCTTGCTAAGGTTTATTGGAATCTACACGTAGATCTATATTTAGATTACATCCAGATCATTAGATCCATTTATGAATGCTTTTTTTTCTAACAAGGATAAATCATAAAATACTAAGCTGGCAATGGGACGGATTTTTTAGATAACTTACCATGTCCCAACCTTATTGGGGCAGGTATGGATTATTTAAATTTATATCCACTTTGATCCACCCCAACTCAATCCCTACACAGGACAGCTTCAGGTTTCTAAGTTTAAAACCTGATGTGCCCCAATGAGATAATAAGTTAATATGAAATGTAAGATATTTATATTATTTTATATCTATGTAGAGACATATTTTAATTTCATGTTTTTAGAAGGAATTTTATGTATATCAGTTTATGTGTTTCAATAAAACAATAAATTTATTTCTAATTTAGTCAACCGTGTTGCAACATAACAAGGAGAGAGGAAAGGTGAAAGGTTTTTGTGGATTTTAAGTGGGGCAATGCGGGTTACAGGTTCCAGAACCTGTGGTGGGGTGGGACAGGTGGGTGACACAATTAAGTATTGGAGTGGGATCAGTATGCCAAACCCAATTTCCAGTCCCATTGCCATTCCTAGTTAGTATATTAGAAGCTTAAACCAGTGGAAGTAGTAACAGATCCAATACATTTTTGGTGTGGAATATTGCAAACTTGCATCTGCTGGTCTGTGTCAAGTCTTCTAATTGTATAGTGTATACATGTTCTGCACAAAGATTGAACTCAAGCAAGGTTCTCTAATTACTACTAACTAGAACAATGTACTAGTTGCTAAGTTCCTTTTGAGAGAGAAAGGGAATATTTTTCATTAAGGGTGTGTTTGTGCATGATGGAAAGTGAAGGAAAGTAAAAATTTTCCCTTTGACCACTCAAAAAGCTAGCATTTGTGCCAAACAAGGAAAAGAAAAAATTTTCCACCACTTTCCCTCTCCTATTTTATCTTATTAGAAAAAGTGGGAAAATTTTTTCCTTTCCCCGTAGGTGAAAAATTAAGATAAAGTGATGAAAAAATTTTCCACCACATGCACAAACACCTTGAAAGTTGGTCAAAGGGATAAAATTTTACTTTCCACCACTTTTCCTTTGACCCAAATTCCTTCACTTTCTTTCATTTTCCCTTCAATTTTGTACACAAACACACCCTAATAAATTTTATCTTAATCTGAAAAGGCGTACGTAATAACCATCATATAAATTGGCAGACTAAGGCTCATCTTGGCAGTGGCACATGTTTTATTTTGGTGGTGAAATTGGTATATAAAAAGATGGACATACTATACCAAATGTGAATTACTCAGTTTATGTAACAAGATCAACACATTGAGTTTCCAAAGAGAAAAGTCAGTTAAATTCATGGGTACCAAAAATTAACCTCTGCCAAGGGGACCTAAATGGATGTTCTGGAGACCCAGATGTTGGAAAATGGGTCTGCACCTTGCATCCTTCTTGATGAAATCAATATCTATGATTCGCCCACGTGTTCTTTAACATTACTACAAGCATCCATAAAAATCATATGATAAAGCAACATAGACACAAATCTAAATCATGCCCATCAGCAGTAAGTGTGTCAAACTATAATTTCTTAAATCCATCATGGTCATTTGAACAAAAAGTGTTCAATGGGTTACAAGCAGTATCATAATAGTTTGTAAATTTCTGCCTCGTGTAGGAGTTATAGTGTAATTGTACTTGCCCTTATTTTGAGAAACATTGCTTATATTTTGCAAGTATACAAGACTTTTGCATCATTAGTGGGAAAGAAATTTACATCAGCAGGTCTTGATAAAAGAGTAAATTCATTTTATCAATCAATGAAGTATAATTTCTAAACAATTTATTTATAGAGGATTTTTGTGATAATAATTCTCAATAGTTGGCGTGAATTTCTAAGTGTTTTTTAGATCTCTCAGAAAAGAGGAACGGAACTGTCTTGGACTGCACTCTGGATAGTCAAGTTTAGAACACACAAAAGTCAGATACCACAGCACCCACTAAAAATGAGAATATATGAAGTCGATGACCTTAAAAATGATAGAGATGGAAAACATTTACTTTAGTTTCTGCGATCAAATAATACAAAACAACTACTAAAACCACAGGTAGGAAAAAAATGCCAAATAATGTCCACAATCTAGTAATTATCGCTAACTGAGAAAATCTGATCTGAATTAGCGAGAAGGCATGGCAAATATGAGGGAAAAAAAACTTGCCTGTAAAATGAAATGGGATCATGGGGACGAAGGGTGTGTGCCAATGCCTGGCTTTCTTTTCCTCCCCAGAATGGATGCCCTCTCCAATCTTGATCCACCTGCTTGCCATTTCTTGAATGCTTCCATCGAAGTCCGGGCAGCCTCGAACACTACAGTGAAGCATTCCAACACACCATTTTAATTCAATTACTCTACCACAAAAGATCTGAAAAGGATATCATAGAGAATCATAACTCACAGGAAGATTCCTCCTTCGTTAGATATGTCAAGTACTTGGGAGGTTTAGCAAGTGCAGCCCCGTGAGCCTTACTCAGAGCTTCCTTGTACCTGCTCGCAAAAGCGTGTCGAAGGAATGAACCGATGGTTTTGTCACCAACCCTGTTCATCACAAGTTTTATTATTAAAATAAAATTAATAAAAAAAAATAAAAATAAAAATAAAAAGGTTTGAGATTTAACAGTTGTGCATGTTGTAAGACTCACCTAAAATTTTTGTTGCTTGTCTGTTGTAAAACCAGCGAAATAGTAATGAATCAAGCATTTGATGGACACAATAAACATTGCTATATACACTAGACTTCAATGTGCATAAACCACAACATTAAGATTATGCCTCCTAGGAACACATTTTGCAGGTTCGGGAGTTGATGAGCAAGAGGCGTTGCTGGAAGGGTCTCTCCTTTGTATCTATTTTAATTCTACAGTTAACTAATTTTGTTCGGAGATCTCTCATCTCATTTTTCGGGGGGCTTAATAAAATTGCTCCTACCTTTCTCTCTCTAAAAAAAAAAAAAAAAAAAAAAAGAACACACATTTTGCCGGTTGTTATGGCGGTATTGTCCGATATGTGGTACACCTTTTAAAAGAACTGGTCCCCAGCCAAACCCCAAAGGCTGCACCTAGCAGGGGAACTCTACACCTAAAGAAAGAACAAAGAACATGGCCTGCAGCACATGGAGATCACTGCATATGTTACAACAACTACCGAATAAAGTAAACCGAGCTTTAGAAAAGTCAGCTAGCACCCCCTTCTCTGTAAAGGAGGTCAAAGAATCAAAGCTTGAGGGCACCAATCTTCAAAAAAGAAAAAAAAACAACTACCGAATAAAAATAGAGCCTATTGGAGGCAGAAATGAGCGGCATTTTGGCAGTCTTAGTGGGAAAAGTAGGTGGTACCAAATTTTCTAATACGGCTAGTGGGCTCCGGTAATCGAAAGGGATGCTCTGGGACTTCGGAAGCCCCATGATAAGGTGCTTTTTGCCCCAATCTTGGGGACTCCTCTTAATAAAAATTGGGTGATCTGCCCAACTCAATGCATGGGCAGTACTTAGGAGAGTTCACACAAAAAGGAAAGCCCTCTATCATAATGAATTATTTAAAAGGCGGGATTAAGCGGATGCCTAGGCGAAATCAAACCTTACCCGCCTCGCCAGGAAATTAAGCAGTTGTTGAAACAGGGAATAAGCAGTTAGGCAGTGATTAAGTGGGGTTTAATCTGTTTAAAAAAAAAACCGAAAAGAAGGAAACGAGGGATCTCCTTACAAAGTCATATCAAGAAGAGGATAGAGGAGACAATGAAGAGGGAGATGTAGAAAACCCATACAAAATTGCCTCCAATAGTTACACCCCAAACCACAAATTCCCATAATGGATGGAGTAGTAACTCCCAAGCTTATAGCAACCCAATCTTTAAGAAGAGAGGAAATAGTCGCCCATGTATTTTCCAAATAAAATATCTTATTGGAAAAACACATTCGCCGCGAGTGAGCCAAATACTCCAACATACCACGTGTGGGACTAACCACTGAAATTTGGAATTACTCTGATTAATTTGATTTTTTTTCCTTTTTTCCTATTTTATTATATGTAATTTAATTATATAACACCTCATCAGATAGTCCTTTGCCAAGATGACCCAGCCCCCCCAAAACACCCATCATACAGTCCTTTGTCAATGTGACCCAGGCCATCACCACAAAGTCTGCCAATTTGACCCAGCCCCCATCAACCACCAATATGTCCTCTGTTAATGTGGCTACAGAGGAGAAGCTAACATTAGACCTCACCACCACAACTCAGATGAACTCAGTCCACTTCGACCAACCCATGCTTCCTGACAGTACCACTCCCATCTCATCAATTTCCACCGAGGGCAATAGTACAACCATCACTTCAGGTAGCAGCCTAACACTCAGCAACAAACAAAAAAAAATGCAGCACATGAAAGTAAACAAGAGGCTTGAGATAAAGAACTCACAAGGGAGCAACCTTGCATCCCAGCTCATAGAAGTACGGGCTTCGGCTACGCAGATCCACACATGCAGCATCAGCCTGGATTTCCTTCCTGGTTCTGGCAATGCAGCAATTCAACGATTCAGATGCCTATAATATGATATGAAGAGAGTGTGTGTGTGTGTGTGTTTATTATGTCATGCTCTAATCTGACCCATCTTCCAAATCATTTGTCACTTCTTTAAGATGAAAAAGCATTTCAACAAAATGTCATGGAACGAACGGCCATACTTTTGAGAGTAACAAGAAGGAACGTTGACAGATGCTGCCTGTCTTAAAAATAATTCATGTGCCAACCAGAATGGTAGATCAACTTTAGCTCCTTTTTCAACCTGAGAGTATGGACTTAGATATGAATTACAAAAAACTTTAGTCATGCTTTTCTGAAAGTCCAAGCTTACGCTGTTTGTTTCTGAACTCGGATCGAGTAGTCCAACCCCATTTGCACCGACTTGGAATGACACTAAAATAGGCTGTAAATGCAGAATGCATCAACTGTCAACTTTGATCAATTCTTTCATGGAACATTTGCAGAAAAAGTAAAGACAGAAAAATGATGTACCTCCTCTTCCATGATAATGTCATCTATGTTGTAATAATGTCCCATCTTAAGCAAAAACCCAATAGTATTCTTGCCTTCTTTCTCTCTTATGACATCTCAGTTGCAGAATGCCTCTTTATAGGCCCGGCAGGTGAACCATCCAACCTCTGAAGTTGCAGTTATGAATCTTGCACCAAACTAAGAAAAGTAATTTCATGAATGCATTGAACAATAATACATTTCTATCAAGTCTTCAACTAGAAATGAGGAAGTTAATGATTGAGCATAGTTTTTTTGCTGATTCAGAGCCAGAAGTGGGACCCCACAAGATGCTTATGCTCTGGTGAGTGGTGATGACATTGTTATGAGTGAATGTAAAAAACGAGTTTACATACTATCCCTGGAAAATTCGAATGGATTGAGAATCAACTTTATACATAAAGATCACTAAACAACAGTTCATATGTTGAAAAAAAATGAACAGACAGAGACCTTTGTTCGAATGGTAACTATCTTGGATCATAAGCCACTACCTTATTTCACTGTTTCTTGAGATTAATTGATATCAAGTTAAAACGAAAATAATAATAATCCAAAATAGATTGTCTGCTACACAAAATTCCTAAAGTTTTTTTTGCTAGTTAATTCTGGGACTCGAACCCATGACCTTGTGTTTGCAAATTCTCTCGTTGACCACTCAGCTACGAGTGTAATCAACACTTCAAAGTAAGTTATGTATACCTGTTTAAGACCATCATAGGACTGAGTTATACATAACTCTAAGTATATTATGATATTGTTCCACTAAAATGAACATTGTACATCATCAGAAAGGCTTAGTTTATGTCCCAATTATGCCATATAAGCAGACAAAATACGAAGTGTAATCAACACTTCAAACTAACAGCTTACATGTCATTCAACTCAAGAGATAAGTAATCATGCTACATGAGTTTAGAGTATAAACAAATTTGTATAATGGATACGGACATGGCGACATGGAAAATTTAGAAAAAAAAAAGAAAAAAAAAACAGGAGATGATCATGGCAAGGACATTGAAGCAAAGAAAAATAATAATACACATTTACATACATATGAAAAATAGGATAAACAACAATGATTGTGGGGTTGCTACCACCACAACTCCTGGAACCCAAACTTTCAACGTTCATTTCCTATAGTATTGGAATTGGATAAAAGAACATACAATCAGTTAATAATATATCCATAATATATATACACATCAAACAAAATATAAACCATCTCTCTCAAAAAAAAAAAAAATAATCATACACACATCATATCCAGGTATATTTCATATTCAAAGAAGCAACTATGAGACTTCTCCAAAAAGTTATGCTGCCTTCTCCCTCAGTAGGACCCTAAATATATATTTTATATGACTGAAATGGTAGGCTCTTAGCCATGTATTAATTCACAAGGCCTAAGCCCAATAGCATACAAAATTACACAACGGATTCAGGAAAAATGAACCCACTCAAAGGACAAAATACTAGGACCCTATATTGTAAAATTTAGTGATAATACCACTGATAAAAGATTGAATATAAATGCATAAACTCTAATTAGGAGAAGAACTATCAGTTAATAACAAACAATATTTACAACTAGTAAGGTGGTACTAATTACTACTATACTCATTGCGGATTCAGTGTTCATCCAAACTGCAAGATTCGTTTTTCATCCATCAATTGGAAAAAAAAAACAAAGCAAACCTATGCACACATTAAAAAAAGGTTTTTTTGCATAAATACCCCTAAAGAAACCACATTATATCAAAATAACCAGTTAAAACCATATTCCTAGCAAACCCACTAAAAAAGTGTTTAAGTTGTGCACGAATGCCCATTTTAGTTGTTTAAGGGGTATTCGTGCACAACTTAAAATATATATTTATTATGACAGAAGGCCGTTCATGCACAACTAAAACCCTTTTGAGGGATATTCATACACATTATTCAAATTTATATTAGCCATTTTGACAAAATGGTTTTTTTAGGGGTATTAAAGCAAATAACCCTAAAAATGTATATATTCACTTCAGAATCCGATTGGAGGCACTTCATCACGTCAGTATCCTTCAACTAGGTCAATGGACCATTCATTTCAATTTTTCTAATGTATACAAACGGTGTTTAATTCAGAACCTGATGAATTCAAATTTCAATTAACAATATAAAATTTATTCTCTCTTACAATTACAATAAAAGTTCATCCATTCTGAACAATATCAACGACCAGTCCAACACATACTCCCGATCAATCTGATGTTAAGACAAATAGAGATGAAGAACAAATTCTTTTTTTTGAAATAAAGAAGTAGAACGTGTTGGATAAGATGAATTCGATCCAGCGACCAATAAAGATTGAAACTTACCTATTTTGCTAGGGTTTTTTTGAGGTAGTCAGACTCCACGACCCTTTTCGTTCTCTCATTCCAAGCACGGCTGGCGACGTCGGCTAGGGTTTACTTGAAAGAGGGGATTTCGCGCGCGCACGCGAGAGAGAGAGAGAGAGAGAGACGTGTCAATATTTGAGTGAGGGTGTGTTTGGCCGCGCATGCAAAACTGATTATATATGTATCTAAGTTTAAAAAGTGATTCTACATTAAACTTAATCCTTAGTTTTGGAAAATCAAAGCTTTTAAACATTATTTATTTAAAATCTGTATACTGAAATTGTTATAATAAAATTATTTTATTACATGATTGCATTAATAATTAATGATTGCATTATAGACACGGCTGGCGACGTCGGTGTCAGCGGCATCGGCTAGGGTTTACTTGAAAGAGGGGATTTCGCGCGCGCACGAGAGAGAGAGAGAGAGAGAGAGATATGTGTCTCTATTTGAGGGTGTGTTTGGCCGCGAATGCAAAACTGATTATACATGTATCTAAGTTTAAAAACTGATTCTATATGAAACTTAATCCTTGGCTTTGGAAAATCAAAGTTTTTAAACATTATTTATTTAAAATATGTATACTGAAATTGCTATAATAAAATTATTTTGTTACATAATTGCATTAATAATTTTTTACAAACACAAAAATTGATCAAGTATAATTAAACACTGCTTGAGTGTGCAAAAATTGCTCAAGTATAATGTGGCCCTCAACGCGGTTGCGAAGATCCCCGCATTCGTGTTAATGGTGGTGCTGCTGGGGAGAGTGGGGAGAAAGTCGATTTGAAACATTATAACAGAGGATACATTTTCCTAGTGAACTATATATTGTACTATATTAAGATTGTATATACTCTATTAGTTAAGTGTATAGACGATTGGTGGACTATGCAGACAATACTGTAAATATAACTCAGTGTATCAACACTATTGTGGTCATTATCTTAGTTCTTAGTAGGTTTGAATTTTGCAAAAAAGAAAATGTTGCATCCTGTTTAATTTCTTTTAAATATTTACTTTTAATGAAACATGTACATTTATAAAAAAAAATTTACAAAGTATATATTTTTCAATAGATTGCATGGACACACTTGATCACAAAATGAAAATTACATGATTGAAAAATGAGCCTGTGTGTAACAAACGCTCTAAATGATTCGTTTTGATTTATATGAAAATATAATACTTGTCCTTTTTATGCGTGTTTGCAGACCGCATACATTTGGTTTTAAAAGTATGTATTTGACTAATGAAATATATTTTTTTATAAAAAAAATAAATATTAAAATGAATTAAATGAATATATTCTTATATTTTAATAATAAATTATATACTGATATAGTGGAGTATATAGGGTCGTTATCACAAATACTTTGTATCAGCAACCATAATTGTTTATATAAAATATATTTTTTACAAATAAAGAAATATTTAATAAAAAAATAAAAAATAAAATAGAGATTGCATGAAGCCATGAATGACTGTAGCTAGGAGTGCAATTCGGTCAAGTGGGTTCAGTTTTTTGTAAACTTATATTAAACTAAACTATATTCACATATAACTTAAAAACCAAACCAAATTAAAAACTCAAAATCAAACCAAGCTGATTTTTGTTTGGTTGACCCGAACTAAACTGAACTGAACCGTTAAAGATAAATGCATATATACTCAATTTTTGTTTTTCTTCCTACCAATTTGGGTTGGTTAAAGTTTTTTAGGGGATTGGTTTACAACTTTATATAAATATCAAAATGCTAGGATTGATGGTATAAATTAGTATATGCATTTTTTATGAATATTAATAGTATAACAACAATATTTTTTTTAATATAAAAAGAAAAATCTAAATAGATATTGATTATGAATAAACGAATAATCATGTGTTTAAATTTAATTTTGTTCGATTCGGTTAATTTGGATTTGTATAAGTATAATCAAACTCAAATCAAAATCGATTTATTAATTTTTCAATCCATATCCTACACCAAATCATAAAACTGTTGACCCAAATCTGAAAAAAATCAATTTACATGGGTTCGGAACAAACCAAAGTTGCGCCCCAGCTCAAAATGCATGTTTCTTTCTTTCGTTAACTGTCCGAATCAAACCGACCCAATGCAAATTATTTTGCCCACTAATATATTAGATATACACATAATTATGAAACATTCTAATATTATATAAATAAAATTTTCACAAAAATTTAAGCAGATACTCAAATGAATAAAAATCAGTTTAATTATTCACAATTTCTCGATTCCAAAAAGAAAGTTATTCACAATTTTTCACCTAAAAAATAAAAAAAAAGCTATTCACTCAGGTTAGCACTAACAGTGGTGACTATTGAATGGAGAATAGATGGAGTAGAAGGCTTGAATAGAATGGAGAATAAGGTGGAAGAGAATTATATTCACCTGAAAAAAGAAGTTACTTGTTTTACTGTGTGTATATTTCCTTCATTGAATGAATGTTTTAACATTTTAAATAATTTTAAGACTTTTTGAAATGAACATGTTCCACAACTTTCTGAATTATCTTAATTTTACCCAACTGAATATAAAGTTAGTAATTCAGATTTATTTGTCTCAATCAAGCATATACAAGTGGATAAATGTGTTTTTTATTTTATGTTTATTAGTCCTTAATTCAAGAATTTCATTATTTGCATCATTAAAAAAATAGAACTGATAACTGAAGTGAAGCCACAGTCCAGTCACCCAAAAATAAAATCAACTTATCTATACCAATCCATCACAGCTGATATTGTATTTGTTGATTTATCATATACACATAAAAATAAAGTACTGTAATTCCCAAATATGGAATATGTGAAGTAATTTCAATTGCAACATTTGAAACAAAATTGTCACAGATGGTCTCACACACTACACTAATTTAACATTGTGACTGATGATTTGATGAACAAATGTTGGTCTCCATTTTGGGTGAACTGAGAAGCCAAATTCAGACAATTCAAAGCTGGGTTACCTCCCTCCATCATGACAACTGATTTTTTGTCCCACATTCTTCAATGATCTTCGTGGTGAGGGTCAGAATGTCGACGAACGCACTGAATGAAGCCCGCAGGAACCTTGCCTCCACTGCTTCAAAATGTCTGCCACAACAAATGCGTCAAACATTGTAAGTAGGAAAAAAACAAAACACAAATAAAAGGTTTATTTGGGCATGCAGAAATTGCAGTAGTTCCAACAGAATAGTACCTATACATAAAACCATAAAATTCATTTCTAACATGTGTAATTAATTTATATCTGGATAAACAATCCACTAACCAAACAGGGACAAAAAGATATTTCTTGGAAAATGATGGACTCACACTGAGAGGGTTCCATTGGACACAGCCATCACTCTTTTCACCTTGTCTGGCTGCAACTGCAGGTGCAAAACAGAAGCCAAGTTACGAGAAGAACCAACCATCAGTACTTGTTGTTAATCTCAGGAGCTCATGACGGTCCAAGGAAATCTAACCTCTTTATCAACTGCCAATGCCGCATAAGCAATCGATGCATGTTCTTCGGATCCATAATCAACTTCTAAGTCACTGCTAAAAAAAGACTTCAATCAAGTACAAGGGGAAAAAAACCTTTGATGATCACAATCCATTGAACAATAGATCAATACAAAAGGTGAAGAACAAAAACAGACCAGCTGAATTCCCACTCAGACAGGGCTAAAGTTTGCATCTCCTCTGGCTTCGCAGTGGGGGACATGAATCCAATTGCGTATGTAAATAGGATCCCCAAATGTCTGATTTTAGACGGACAGAACTCAACAATTGGTTCTTATTGGTAGAACTGTTCAATCTAAATCTTATAGTGTAGAAAGCATGACATATGATCACCTTCAGATATTATAGACACCCTGTCAAGCAGAAGGTTTTTTCTCTGTGGTTAGAGTTGATGAAGATTAAAACAAATGATCCACTATATACATACAACTCCTGAAGATTGATGATACAAAGCCATATACATGTTTAATAACAAGTAATACCAGGTCATGCTTAACTCTCACTATGTTATAACACTATTTCCAGTAAAATAAACATTGTACATCATAACAAATGTTGCAGTTTCTATCCCAATTATGCCATACATTCACACAAAGTACCATGTGCAATCAACACTTATACTTCAAGCTCACATGTCCTCCTCCAAATCAAGAGATTAGTACATCATTTAAAATGAGTCTACAACTGTACAAACAAATTTATATATACATATTGTATATATTTATATGTTATATACAACCATATGAAAAAAAATACGTGAGAAACAACAATGGTGTGGGGTTGCAAACACCATAACCACTCCAGAGGTCAAATTTTCAAAGTTCATTTTCCTATAATATTATAATTGGATAAAGAGCACATAATCAATTACTTGTATATACAAAACATAAACCTATTATATTCATATCCATTTTATATCAAGAAGAAGCAAGCACTTTCAGACAATATTGAAGAAACGTGGGAGTGGTATCAGAAAAAAGAAAAGAGGGATCATTGCAATAATGCTAAGTTCCAAGACCTTATTCAACATGCAGTGTTAGGCCATTTGGCTTGCCTCAAGGAAAATATTGGGCGGCCATTATGGTGTCACTAAAAGGGCTTTGTTAATGGTAGTCATAGGAGAAGAGAATGTTTCCGATGTCATGGGGTTAAGCGGAGAGGGTAATTGATCTTTTCGTATTAGGAATGGGGGTCCTTTCTTACCTTTTAATTTTCATTTTACATTTTTCTTTTGTAATTAGATAATCCTTGTCTCCATTTTAGAATAATAGCCCAATCTTTCTTCTTCAGAATAAGAAGAAGCAAGCAAGCAATCAATCAACTACAAGACTTCTCCACAAAATTATGCCTTCTCTTTCACTTGGACCCATTGTATACTTTAGTGATAATGTCACTGACAAAAGATTCAATTTGAATGCATCACGCAAATAATTATGAGAAACACGGTGAATTAATAACAAACAATATCTACAATTTGTATGATAGTAGTATTTGATTACTCATACTCATTGCAAATTTAGTGTTTTATGCACAACCATCTCATCTTTCATCAAATCTACAGGACTTATTTTTATATAACCATTTGGATTTAAAAAAAATTAAATAATCAAACAAAACAAACATGCACAATTTTTTAAAAAAAATTACTTTTTTTCAGAGCTTGATCAATCCAGATTTCAAGTTTCAACCAACACATCAATTTCAGTCTTACAATTACAGCACAGGTTCTCTAAACATCCAAACCGAATAAAAAAAAACTGGCCTATGACACACTCCACATCAATATGATGTTAAATTAAACAGTGAAAAAGAACGTGTTGAACAAACAGTAATAAAATTTCGAAGAAGAAGAACCAATAACAACAACAATAACAACAGTCCGATTTTGCTCGAGTTTTTTAAACCCTCCCAAAACCTTCTTCGTCTCCTTCACGGCCTCAGGATGCTAGGGTTTTTTACTCTGGGGATAAAGAGAGAGTCGATGAAGATTTTTTTTTTTTTGGATTTCAATCCGATTCTATTGGATTTCAATGTGATAAGATTTTATCTCATATGGATTGGGCTGATTGATTCGGATTAACCACCTAAAAATTCTTCTATGCAGAGATTCATCCTTAAAAAATCCAAAACAAATGAATAAATAAATAAAAAAAAAAAAAACCTGCTGGAGGTCCTGCAATGGAGGTTCGGGGAGGTCGCAGCGACCGCTGAAGGATCTCCTCCTCGATTGGTCTGCAATGAAGGTTCAACAATGAGAGGAAGAAATGGAAAATAATTAACTTAGATTCTAGGGTTCGATTGATTGGTCAGCAATGGAGGTGGAGAATGAGAGGAAGAAAAGGAAAATAAATAACTTGTAGATTCTAGGGTTACAGTCAGATGAATGGTCTAGATCTAATCGCGCAAAATCAATGGTTTGAATTGATTGGTGTACGCAAAATCCATCGGTTGCGTGGTCTGGATCTACATCACCAAACATAGAATTCTCAAATCAAAATCAATGGTGAAGAACATTGTCATCAGATCAAGATCAAAGAGACTGTGAAGGAGTATCTAGTTAAGGCATATGATTGATCAAAAGGGTCTACGCTTCTAACGGTTTAGATTTTTCTTTTCTTCAAGCTATCTCGTTGTACCTGATCTCAACCTGGGTGTGTTTGATTGTATGATTGCGCAGCGTTTGTGATTGCATAAAGTTGCGTTTGTAATCGTATAATCAAACAGTTTTACTGTAGCAGCTTCATGTACACAGATTTTAGGCAAATAGTGCTTAAAAACTGCGATTTCAAAAAGATGAGAAAGTGAGCTTCCTGCAGAACCAGTTTTAAAACCCAAATTCCTACAGAATCAGTTTTGTAATCGCGCAACCAAACACACCATAAATCCATTATGAACTAGATTTGGTTGAACCCGATGACCAAAGATTCCAACCCAAATTCGATTAAAAGTTGGGTTGTGACAAGTTTAACTAGCTTAAGTTGTACTCATTGACAAAAATTATGGAAAATTTTTCAAGGATTAAAAACATCAACAAATATGTCTATGCAATGCAATTTTTTTTTAATATTAAGTATAGGAAATTGAGCAAATAAAAATATAAAAAATATATATATATAATTTAATATCCATAAATTTTATGTTTCTACGTAATTTATGTTTAGACCTTATACTTGACTAAATTTTATGTTTCTACGTAATTTATGTTTAGACCTTATACTTGACCAACAATTAAATTATTCTCCAAATTGTTTTAATAAAATTCAATGTTTCAATTATACCTTCGATTGGGGTAATCAATGACTTGTTGGAAAGAGAATTTCAGCATATACTTATGACTGTGAAATAAAGTTTTCTCGTAAATAATTATTTCATGATAAAAAATGAGACAAATATTGAAACCCACATTTGATCCGAAATTAGCTATTTATAACTTAAAATAAATTCAAACTAAGATAAAAAAATTGTTTTTAAAATTAATAATCAAAGGAATATAAATTTAAACTGATTGATATATTTTTAAATAAAATCTAGTATAAATTGGATAAGATTTGTTAATGGATTATTTAAATAATAATAAAAAAATTATTTGTTATTTTATTTTTTAAATCATATTTTTGAAGTAAAATCTAATTTGTGAGATAACATCTAGCATATTAAAATATATAAGATTTGTTAATGGATATCATTATATTTTTACTTAATTTTAAATGGTAGAATCATATACTTGTTGCCCTGAACTCATTACACACGCCAAATTTCAATGATGACCACAATAAATTTCATCATGTTATAATATAATATCAAAATAAAAAAATTAATAATGTATACAGAGAATTTAACAGTGTTCATAGACCTGTTAACAATGTACATGAATGGCAATGAAGAAGGGCGTAAAAATGAAAAATATAACAATGAGGCTTAATGGTCTACATATGGAATGACCTGGAAAATAATGTACAATAGGATCTTTATATGTAAAAATAAGTCTAAATATTCGAGGACCTATAAATAATTCAGGTTCCCCAAATGACCGGAAATTAATTTCCCAAAAACTTTTGGGTTTGAATTTCTATCTGGTTTATATTCAAAACCCAACAGTATAAAAAAAAAATGGGTAAAAATTATCAGCCCACTAGATAAACTATCAATTTTTTAGAACTTAGGCCGGCCTTATTTAGAAAAATTATGATTAATTATTTATTAAAATATTAGATTTTATAATAAATAGATATGATAAAATCATTCTATGAAATGTAAAAGCTTAAAAAGTAGCAAGGTTTAATGATTGATAATTCCGTGAGATTTTTTAAAATATTTCAATATTTCAATTTGTTTATTTATAAAAAATTAATTAATATATTTATAATTTTAAGATAGTATTATGGTTAAAATCCGATTAATTCAAACCGCTGACCTTAATCCATACACTTTTCAGTTCAATGAACGACTCGATTTTTACAACACGTTGGGCTGGTTTGGCAAGAGGATAACTAATAGGGTATAATGGGCGATTGTGGGAATAAGTGGAAAGAAATGATAACTTATTTTGTTTGGTATAAAAAATAATTAAGATAAAATGCGGACAGTCGTCCTAATTTTAAAATGAAAATGATGATATTTTGTTTCACCTCTGGAATAGCATTTATCCTCATTTTTTATTTTAATTTTGATAAATCTAAATATAAATAAAATTAATAAACTTTTTTATCTCTTAATAACTTATCTTTAATACCTTAACCCCTTACAAAACTAACATGTTTATGTGTCGTGGTCTAGGTCTAAGTGGGAGCATCACATCAAAGATGCGAATAACTTGTTAAAGTTATACTCGAATGAAACCCGGAATAGTGGGAATATTCGACTGAAATACCTTCCTTGAAAACACAAAGTCTTTCTCTCTGTCTCTCTCTCAAATGAATTCATGGCGGTCTCTTATTCAGGTGAGTCTCTTATCTGATGAATTGTTGTGCATGTTTTGGATTTCTGTGTAGAGAAGGAACAACAGAAGGTAAATATTTTAGAAGCTCTTGTTTTACATTCCAAGAACATCACATGATAACACATCAGTAGAAGTTACAATTTGATACACATGATATACATATTACAAATATGTACATATTACACATGATATACACATGATATACATATTACAAATATGTACATATTACACATGATATACACATGATATACATATTACAAATAACTTATGTTTCGCCAAACCAACCATGCTTTCTCTGTTGTAGAGGTTGGTTTTTCCTATATATGTATTTCTTGTTTATTCGGCGGGGATTCATCGCGTGCTTCCCAGCTTTTTAAAAAATTTTGTTTGAAGCTTCCATCAAGATCATAAAAATTTATCTGTTGGAGCTTCATCTGCATCAAAACATGGTTTCAGAATCAACAGTGTGTTGTGTGATATGAGATATAAAAGAGTTTGGTTTTACCTCTTATGAATGTGAAGGTTCAACCCTGGCCCGCTTGAAGGCCACCTTCATGTGTTTGAAACCCATCATGAATAGGCCGACAAAATACAGGAAACT
The DNA here is from genome assembly GCA_030737845.1 of Acorus calamus. Taxonomy (NCBI): domain Eukaryota; kingdom Viridiplantae; phylum Streptophyta; class Magnoliopsida; order Acorales; family Acoraceae; genus Acorus; species Acorus calamus. The sequence goes on along the minus strand of CM060877.1, from coordinate 27,362,907 downwards.
AAGTCGTATCTTCGCTAGGGCGTCGTAGATGTATGCCAAGCTACTTTCTTGCTCAATGTCCACTTCGCTTGATGATATGGATAGTCCTGATGATAGAATCTCTGAAAGGGGCAAATAAACAGTTGCATTAGAAACTAAGTTAGAAGTCTAGATTATGGCATATGTGGGTTCATGAAGGCATGGTCACAAAGTACTCAACTTTTTTACACATCAGTTGAACATGCTTCTCTTTACTTAAGTGTTCATTTGGTACTTTCAAAATCGAGGTATTCATGTAATTTGGATGGTTTATCGCATTTTGTATCATAATAAAAATAAAAAAAGCAATCCTATCTGTCTTTGCCACCTTCACATCCAATGTATAAGTTTTTTGCATGTACTTCTCGTACTAATGACCATCGCTGTACTTTTACCATACTTAGATGATGATTTATGTGTACTTACCATACTTAATGGAACCCTTTGGATATTTGTCATACACGAATTTTTTGTGACTATTAAGAGGGTACTTACCAGTCCTGTTAATGGGCAGACTTGACCACTGCTGCGGGCTAACATTTGATTCCGAAGACCTTATCAACTCTGTCAGAGCTTCATTAACCTGTATATCGGGAATTCATAATGAGAATCATCTTTGCCAATTGCCACCACATAAAATAATGTTCTCTGGTTTGCAACATTAACTATATATTACATATCAATTACAAAATATCGTTTAAGAACATGGTCTCTGGAAAACTATCCTGGCAAAATGCCTAAGAGTTTTCATCTGGCATTAGTGTGAAGAAAACTTTTAGGAACATTTTTGAACGTATTGCTAGAAGTCATCGCCAATCAACTTGAAAATTGGAGAAACAAATATCTGCTTCTTCGCGATTGAACAAACATAAGATCTATGTTTATAACTAATCATTATGGAATCTATCAGAGATAATTGACATATGTGCAAGTTGTCATCTTGATGACAAGGCAATTTGCCAGCATAGATTTTGTTTCAGTTCTTTCATACCTAATATTTTTACTCTTATAACTAAATACCTGATCTTGCATTATTCACACACGCAAAGCCATCCATGTTGCAATTCCACTTCCAATTTCACACTTTTTTTTTGTCATATTACAATTCATTCCCAGAAAAATCAATAATTACCAGAACATTCTTGTTATTCTCATTGACAAAATTGCAATTCAACAAATGAAAAACTTATCTTTACCACAAGTCCAGATATAATGAACTTTTTGCAAACCAACCCTTCTAATTAGGGTGCGTTTGGTTGCGCGATTGCGCTGCGATTGCGATTACAGGAAGCTGCGTTTGCAATCGCGCAACCAAACAGTTTTATAATCGCAGTTTTAATCTCAGCGATTGCAGCAAATAGTGTCCAAAAGCTGCGATTTCAAAAACTAAGAAAGTGAACTTCCTCGAATCAGGTTTGCAACCAATTCCTGCAGAATCAGTTTTGCAATCGCGCAACCAAACGCACCCTAAGAGTGTTTGAAAACATGGTTTAATTCTCAGAAAACGTATTTGTTTTTACTTCTAAAACATGATTCCTAAAAAGCATTTTTTATTTTTAAAAAGCTGCTTTAAAATGACATTTATAATTGAAAAAGCTGATCCCAATTTTCCAATTAATCATGGTCGTTTTGAAACACATTTGTAACTTTTGGCTTCTTCCAAAAGCATAATCACCCAAACCGTGTTTCTAAACGCCCCCTAAGGAAATATCTATTGCAAGTCAAATGCATCTTATGCGCAGTCCCATTGTTAACATATGACATTCTTGAAAACTGAACAGTTTCACATCATGAAGGACGCCATGAGAAAAATAATTGGTAACAGAAGTAATTTCTACACCAAAATATCCCCCCATGTCATGTTAGTATCACTTTTGCTGACATATCTCTTAAAAGTTAAAACCTTGCTACACCTCTGATCTTTTTACAAGGCATTGCACCATCACTTATGCCAGTGATTTGTGAAGACTTCCAGCAACCATAAAAAAATTCACAGGTCCCTGACTCCCTGGTTTTAACCATAAATTTTCTAACCTCAGCCCTTGTGTGGACCTTATTTTTTTGTATACCCTTCATAAATTGATGCACCATAATGAGGCCCTTGCCCTTGTCCTAGTGTGCAATACAGAGATCAGAAATTCACATTCTTGCCTGAAGATGGCTGTTCACCAAAACTATTTTTTGTTATCTATATTTATTGTAATCACTTTGTGAGCCTTTGCTGATTGTCTGGCAGTCATTCTTTGAATTGATCACACAAGGAATTGATTTTCCTCCGCATTAAATTGCTCCTCTCCAATCTTTGGAAGTATCAGCCATAAAATGGCTTGGTTCACAAAAGAACATTACTACTCTTGATGAGAAAGAACCTGTTGGAGACATGTGACAAGTCTTTGTAAATTAACCAAACAGTGTCGACCAATCACTTTGTTATCTATATTTATTGTAATCTATATTTATTGTAATCACTTTGTGAGCCTTTGCTGATTGTCTGGCAGTCATTCTTTGAATTTGATCACACAAGGAATTGATTTTCCTCCGCATTAAATTGCTCCTCTCCAATCTTTGGAAGTATCAGCCATAAAATGGCTCGGTTCACAAAAGAACACCAGTACTCTTGATGAGAAAGAACCTGTTGGAGACATCTGACAAGTCTTTGTAAATTAACCAAACTGTGTCGACCAATCTTGCTTGATCAAATGGACCTTCCAGGATGCTAATAAACAAACCACTAATTTATTACCATGACAGACCCATTCTGGATTCATTTGCTTTGCATGCAGTAATCCTATCCCCCTATAGACCTATTTAACCCATTTTGAGAGTGATTACTGCATTTGATGAATTTAAAACTCTTCTGTAGATTATCAGTATGACCAACTGACCTGTAGCATCTTGTGACTTACAATTAACCTCGTTTATGATTTACCTAGTCAATTGTTCTACAAATTTTTTTTCCAAATGAGGCTGCGGTACAATTTAACGTGCTCCATATGGTGGGATTGTGTTAAAAATCAAATGTAATAAAACATTATAAAGGTACAAAAATATTTTAAAATAGTTTTTTGGCCCGGACCAGGGTCAGCACTCCCTAGATTGACTAACTTCAGTTTTGGCTTTCAGTGGTACCATTCACAAATCCTGAGAACATTTTGAACAAACTTACCTCTACAGGCCTTTCATGGCTTACAAGATGCCCCCCATGCAGCTCTATCATTCTTGAAACAGGCCGTAGCTTCTCTGCAAGCCTTCTTCCATGACTAACCTGAGCAATAATGTCATACCTGACAAAACATGGAAACTAGTTTCATCTTTACCTTAAATATGAGTTCAATACACAAAACATCAAGTTTAATGAACTGTGGCATCAAATGCATTAAGGCATTTCACACGAACCTCCCATGAATGACTGATACAAAAAACCCAGAGGTACGGATTGTCTCAAGTTCTTTTGATGTCAATTTATGTGTCCAGCATGCATTTACTTGGCCTTCAAAACCATAACTTGACTGCATCCCTGTTGACGTTATGCCTTTTACATATTCCTGTGGAAGATGGAGTTTTTAAATTCAGGATCATTGCCGATCATCAAACCCATCAAAAGATGAAAAACTCCTCTGATGATTATTGTACCACTAGAGGATTGCGTAATTAGCAATCGAGTTTGATTGCATAACTTGGCAACCATCATATGGAATTGGATTAGAGGAATAAACTAAATATCAACCAGAAAGAAAGACCGAATAGCATCGGGAACAGATATAATATGTTTCCAAGCACTTTTTCCCCCTTTTTTGTGACTTTACATTCAAATAATTGGCCGCTAGCCAAACAATTTTTATATTTTCTTCACTCGTGGGCAGTTCTAGGTGGATTAAAATCTCCATAGACGTTTGTTTTTCATGACTTTAGCATTTAACCAAAACATGTCAAGACAACCATGGACTGGTATTTTTTTGAGGTGGATCCTTAATGTGTAAAAAGTGCTGAAACCAAGGAGGCAAGGAAGGACATCAATGTAGATAATATGTTTCCTCCCAAATTTTTTTTACATGCATACTGTTATGTTTTAAGCCAATCAATGCGACGTTCCTTACTTGGTATAGAATGCTCCTTCTTGTGCAGGATCCAACATATTCATCAAGATATTCCTGCAAATAAAACAATCGTGTGAAGCTGATTGTTCATATAAATCTTTAATCTGAATGAATGAAATAAAAAGCATTATGCATAAAATGAGGCATAGAACAATGAATTTGATTGTCAATGTACTTTTGGAATATGAGAAGTTATTTAATTTCTCAGAATAATGATAATAATAATAGTCATATTGTGGTGTGGGTTGGACTCACAGTGCAATGGATGACAACATAATTTGCAACCATATGATCTTGGGTTTAAATCTCAATCACATTGCTTACCTATAAAAAAATTGTCATATTGTTGCACTATAAGTGATGCATGAGAAATCCATATTTACCAGAGAACTAACAATAGGTTGATGATCCAATTTACAGAATGAAATGTATATCTTTTCCAAGCCGACCTTGGCATTTCTTTAATGTTTTTTTTCCTAACTTTGTAATTTTTTTGGAGATCCCTCAGCTCCGCTCTTCGATGGGCATCATTTCTTTGATGTGATTATTCCTATCCAATTTTCAAAAAAAAAAAAAAAAAGAAAAGAAGAAGAATAAGAAGCTGACCTTGGTGTAGTGGGTGTCCAAATCAACATCAGCCCTTTCCTCTGGAGTCTTTGCCCGCAAAAAACGAATTGCAACGGAAAGTGTCTTGCGATCAAGCTGCAACAATGCGATTGTGAAATGCAGTTCCTTTAAATAACCGTCAAATAACTAAATCAATGATGTAGATCAGAAGTATTGAATTTATAAATTTAATCAGTTCAATTCTTAACATTCATTCAGAGTGAATATTAGACAGGAAAAAGTTACATGTAGCTTCCAAAATGTTGACATACTTGTTTTTTATTTGAAGTGAATGTTACTGACAAGATACAGTCCGGGCAATTATGTGCAATTTAAGACAATTTAAATTGACAAAGGAACAATCATCCTAAAATCAATATCAACTTAGAAATGCAACTTAAAACAGATGCATGGAATATATACTTAAATCCAAAATAAAAAATGCACACCTTTGGAAAACACTCAAATCCTCCACCAGTTGCATTGAGCAAAGCCAGCGATGACAACCTCTCAGGAGCCAATGCTGCCAACTTGCAAGCAATCATCGCACCTGTTTGAGCAGCACCGACATTCCATGAACAAATCAAGAACGGGTAGATAATTCGATATGTAGAAACAATGCCAAAAATTGTGAAATCAAACAAATTATAATCAAGCACAATTCACAGTGTTTAAGGGCCATGCAGTTGCCTACAAGGATCAGAAGAGCATATCAAATCTTCAAATGAACAAAGTTTCATCAAAATGTTCCACTAATGTGACTCCAAAAAAGGGGTCAGCCCATCTGAAATTCCTCTTAAACCATGGCATGTGATAAATTTTGAACTCAAACACGGTTTCAGCTGCTCAGAATAAATATAAATGGAGTCTAAATAAAAAGAAGTGTAATAATGAAAAAAGAAGAAGAAGCTCAAGCCAGATAAAGTGCTCACCCATTGAGTGACCAAACACATGGGCTTTCTTCCATCCTAGATGATCTAACAGAGCCAATGCATCTCTTGCCATGCTCACGGTCCTGCAATCCCATTGCAACCAAAAGCACATTATCTTCAAAAGCAGAATAAATGGTCATTTTCATTCATCAATTGAAATTTTTCAAAACAAACACTCAACTAAGGGAATTCATAACTATCTAGCCACATTGATTGAGCATCACTTGCAATGTCAAACACAGACAAACAAATAAAATAAATACAAACCACAATTCTAACAAAATCCACAAATGCCTGTATTTCCAACCGAATCCCACTACAACAATCACCACCCACCAACACCCAGATAACAAAAGGCTCCATTTCCAAATGACTAAGGCAAAGTGGCAATTCAACAACCACATTGATTTGACATAACTTGCAACGTAAAATACATGCCACAACACCAAACTCAAGCTCTGAAAACTAATCAAAATTTTCACAAATTCCACAAATCATTTCCAACCGAATTCAATCGAAAAACCACTACCAACCAATACCCAGATAACAAAAGCCTCCATTTCCAAATACTTGACGAAGGAAATTCAGTAATTCTACAACTAAATTCATTGGGCATCATTTACAACATCAAACACAGACAACTCCCCCCCCCCCCCCCCCTCAAAAAAAAAAAAAAACACACACACACACACACCCAATTAGACCTCTCAAAATCAACAATTTTTTTTCTCCACAAAATCCACCAAAAACACCAACACCCAGATAACAAAAACCTCCATTTCATCCAAACACCGCCCCCCCCCCCCCCCCCCCCCCCCCAAAAAAAAAAAAAAGAAGAAAGAAACCAAATTGAGAATTAAAAAAAAAAAAAAAACTCACGTGTATTCAGACTTCCTAGTAGGGACAGAGCTCCTGCCCATCCCCCGATTGTCAAAACAACAAACCTCGATCCCCTCCCCTCCCTGCACTTCCTCACCATCACCATCACCGCCGTCGACGCTCCGATCGACGGCCACCGTTCCGTCTACATCGTCGTTGGGTTCATGGGATCCCGTCAGGCCCTTCACTTGGGGTCCCCACGAATCATGCGTCCCCGCCAAACCTGAAACGATTCAACCCAAATTAACAAAAAAAAATCCCAAAAAATCACAATAAAAAATCTAGAGAGAGAGAGGAGAGAGAAACCGATGATGAGGAGGACTTTGGTGCTTCCATGGCCGTATCTCCGGTAGAAAATCTTGACCCCATAGTTCTCCTTCCCCTTCTGGTACTTCCCCACATCACAAAATGGCATCTTTGTTTGATTTTTTAATCAAAATTGAGAGAGAGAGAGAGACAGAGCGTTTGAAAGTCTCAAATAAGGGGACGAGTCAGCTGTTTCGGTTGGACGGATAGAACCATCTGCCGTTCGGTATGATCCGTTGGATCTTCATCGGACGGTTATGATCCATCTTTATCCGGCCGTCTGGTGTCGGAGACACGTCTCTTTCATTGGGGGGATTATTAAAAAAACAGGGATTTTCGCGCGTGCCTTAAAAAAAACGTGTTTGTAATTACACCCTCCGTTATTTTATAATTATTTATATACCCTCCATGGATAGAAAAGCCAAGGGGTATCAAAACCCCGAGTTCGGATCCCCTGTATTATAACCACATAGTTGCTGTGTGGCAGACAGGGGCGAATCCAATACAATATTTTGGGGTGGGTTACATAGCTTATATTAAATATTTATATGAAAGTTTTTTGTTCTTATATCTGATAGCATATATTAAATATTTATATGAATATTTTTTATTCTTATATTTAATGTAATTATTTGTATATCAAATAATGTGATATTCAAAAGACATATACTATATGTAAAGAAAAGAAAAAAATGAAATATAATTAAAATTGAGTATTTGATTTTGTAAGAATAAAAATGAGATATAAACTCATCCTACACGATGTATCAACAAATTTTATGATTCAAATAATCAAACATGTTTTCATAAAAATAGGAAGAGTTGTTAGAAAAATAAGAAGAGTTGTTTTATAGATATAAATGTTTCTTTATTGTTCCAGATATTAAATTAATTCTTATGATAATATTTGAATTTTAAATTTTATCATTGTTAAAATGTATAATAAGATTAAGGCTCTGTTTGGTTGCACGATTGCAAATTGATTTTAAACAAAGCTGGGTTTAAAACCGATTTTGCAAGAAACTGTCTATTCATAGCTTCTGGAAAACTCAAGTTTTGAGCACTTTTTTACAAAAATATGTCTGCAACTTTTGACCCCAATTTTTTTTGTTTGAAAATGGGTTTAGGAAAAGAAGCTTTCTGCAAATCCAAAACTGTCCAAACCCGTTTTCAAAGAGCTTTATTTGGTTTGTTAGGTTGAGATCTAGCTTATAGTGATACTATTTGATTTATTATTAATTTATTAGGTTGATATGTAGTTTGGTAAGAATATATTTTATGTATAAAATATAATTTATATAATATAAAATATAAATATTATAATATATATCAAATAATAAACAAAAAAATATAAAATCTGGGCCGGACTACAGCCCGGCCCAGCCAACTCATACGTCCACCCTTGGTGGCAGACAGTAGCAATGGGACACGTAAACAATGTAAATTTTTTAAATTTTTTAATAGACTCTTACTGATAAAAATTTATCAAAAATTATATTTATTTTTTTAATAGGCATATATCATTTACATGACAACAAATAAGTGGTTGTCACACAAAATTCCTGTGACAACCACACAGGAGATCCGAACTGAAAAATCTCTACCTAACCAGTTTGCTATTATTACAAGAATCACATTTAATCGAACGAGTTTTCAAACATTCTCAAAGGTTTCAGTTTTTGTAGGAACTAAAAGCAAATTTCAAATAAAATTTTAAAAATATAGCAAATGGACATTTTTCGAAAGCTACTTTCCAATCGTAGGGGTATGTAAATAATTATGAGTTTTGTGAAAGAATAAGTGGTATTTGTTCTATGTGGAGTTGTGGACCATTATTTTTTAAAATAAAACAATAATGCAAGGTTCATTGAGTAGACCAAATATACACAGTCCAATGACGTGATCGGACGGTGGGCGGTCGATTTGGACCCGACCTTTTCACTGATTCGGTGGATGGGCCCCATTTTCTGAAGAGGACCCACAGAGACAGACTGACCAGAAACAAAACCGTGTTTTTTTTGTATATAAAAAAAATATAATAACTATTTAATGTTGGGGATCAATCAATGGTCATCTGATTGGTCAAAAAGTCAAAAAAGCATTATTGGATTACTATAATAGACACATGATTTTTGGATTTTTCGATATTAAAGATTGGATTGTCTGTTCAACGTGATTTTTGTTCTTCATTCATGATAGCAACAAATGAAAATGGAAGTATTCAAACCATATATACCTTATATATATATTATGATTTATCATATGCATCTCATCTGTTCTATTCATTCAATAACAAAAAAATATTTAGGCGTAATAGGTAAGAGAGTTGTTTGCTTTGGTAAGAATTATACACAAATAATTATGTAAGGATAAAGGAAAATGTTTGACAGATCCCATTTTTGTAGGCTCCAAGTAAGCTTCATATGTATAATTCTTGTTTTATCTTCTTTGTGGTTTTTTTTACTCGGTAACTATTCCTATAATAAAGGAAACAATTATAATTACTCTTTTCCACCTATATAAAACAAATAATGACATTGCCAATAAATGTTTTCCATTTATAATTCAAATTTAGTTTTTGGATTCATTTCAATTGAATTATTTATACATCCATAATTCATTTATTTCTTAAAACATCATTATTATTTTTAAAAACATCTAGTAGAAGATCGAATTTTTTTTTTGAATATCCATCAACAATTAATTTGATCTGAACGATTTTGATTATCATTTTAATGTATGTCGATTCATGTGAGTCTTTTTTATTTTTTTGGTTATGCAATTGAGATCTAAATATCTGATTTTTACATATATTTTTTTGTTGAAAATAGTGTTTGATATTAAAAAAAAATTTTATTGGTACATTCTTTTCTTTTTAAACAATCTCAAGCAAACCATTTTTATCCGTTTAAACATTTTACCGTGGAATGAAGTTCATATTAATAGCTATGTGTTTGTAACATTCGCAAGCAAGTTACATGTTAAACTATTTTAATCATATTATGCAATATTTTAAAAAGTTAGTTACATTTATGAACTTTGATAACTATTTTAAAGAAATATTAAAAAAAAAATATGAGGACCTCTCTGGTTGTCTATATCAATGCATAAAATAGCTTTCTAGATCTATTTAAAAAAATTATATCTTCTAAAACTCTTACATATTCCCAAAATACGTGACATTATTTCACACACATCTCTCACACATGTTCTAAAACATATACAATATAGGGATAGAGGTGTCATTTGAAAAGTTATAAATTAATATTCATCTTTTATCCACTACTTATTCTTAATTTATTATGAGTAAACCAAACGATAAAAATATCACATTTCTGTTTTTTCGTTGAGAATAACACGAAAACAATCAAAACAAAAATCATTTATTCTTTATAGAAAGATATCTATTTTGATATAGCTATAAGAGGAGAATAACTCTATATCACACTCAAATAGGTTTCAACAAATGGTCTAGAATAAGAAAATAGATATACAAAGACCAAAAGCCTTGTATAATCAAGGGCGCTGTTACATCGAGATCCGTTTCCAGTCCTATATGCGTCGATAGAAATGATGCATATGTCACGTTAACAAATCATATGCTTCAAAATTTTAATTTTTTACATTTTCTATAAATACAGTCATGCAATTCATTGGAATATACGTATCATTTTTTATAAAAGCATGTACCTCATTAGATAGAGTATACTATTTTTAAAAAATTTAATACACATGTAGTCTGGAATTGAGACTAAAAATGGGGCTGGACGTAACATTATGCATAATCAAAGGTAGAACGTAAAACTAAAGGAACCCATTATTAAGATTGTGTAGAAGAAGATTCATCCCATCATATATACATCACACAAACCTATATCTCAACAACATATATACCCCACAATCCTAGTATATATACAATATAAACATTCTAAATTCTAATCAATAACACCACATTAAGATAAGTTTTTTTTTCCTTTTTTGGTACCTTTTGAAGCATTTTTAGAAGGTGGGGAGCAACCACCCCATGGTCCACCCCAAGATTAGACCTGCGCAACCAACTGCCAACGCGACTGCAAACTTGCAGAAGCCACATTTGGGCCACCCGTCGCTTCTCTTCTTTTTCGGGTGCCTGAAACTCTGGTGCTCCCTGAGCCTGAGCTGGAGGAGGCTGAGTTTCTCCAGCTGCAGCAGATGGACCCACTGCTTGTAAGCGAATAGATGGGAGGCTTGCCTGAACAAGAGCTTCACCAAGTGCTCCTTCTCATTGTAGGCCTGTTGGGCGGCCATCTCCGCTTCCCTTGCACGAGTCTGCGAGTGACGGAGAGCTTCGAGTAGCTCTGCTTTGTTTGAATCGGTCTTCTGGTGGTGCTTGTTCTCAATGGGGGATTTGGTGCATGAAATACGGGTGTTAGAGTTGCTGCATGGAAAAATTGAGGTTGTGGTTAGCTCATAGTGATAGCTAAGGTTCCATTTTGAATATTTTTCAAAATCAGCTTTTTTGTAAAAGCTAATCTCAACCAGCTTTTTCATAAAAGCTGTTTTGTTGACTTTTAACACACAAAAGCTAAAATCCAGAACCAAAAGTTAAAAAATTAAAAATATCCTTTTAATGAAGATCGAATATCGCTAAATATAATGACGCCTCCAAATTTTTGGTTATAACTTCTAAACAAATTAACAGTAAAAGCATGCTTGAATGATCCAAACTACCTGTTGATAAGAGTTCATGTACATGTGGCTCTGGCTCCAAGAACCAACAACATATACTAACACAATGCACGAAAATCTGAATGAAGGGCCAACGATTCATCAAAAGATTCTCTTAAGGAAATCATTGGTCACATCGTTGCATGTTTCAAGAGATGTCCTTAAAAGAAATATTAGATTACGACATAAGGAGTGTTATACCAACACAATTGGTTATCATGACATTATCATAATTTACAATATCAGAATTGGTTGTTGAAGGTCCAAGGGATATAAAAAGTACCCATCAACAGTATGGAGAGAAAGTAAGTGCCAGCATCAAATGTTGAGAGAAAGTGACATGGAAGAGTGAGATAGTGCTCCCATATGTAAAGAGGTCCAGGACTTGTTTTGTTGACTTTTAGCACATAAAAGCCAAAGTTTGAAACCAAATTCGGAACTGATTATTTGAACAGATTTTGTAGGAGGAGGAACAGTTTGACAATTGGTTCCAAGTGAGGCATTAGTAATACTAAATGAATGTAGATATACTCTCGTCGCTTTAGCTCTCATATGTGCTGACCGCTAAGCATTTCAAAGGTTACTTGGGAAGCTCAATGCATTCAAACCATATGATCAACATGCCAACTCTCAGATATACTAGAAATGCATGGAACAGAAGTTCATAAAATCTAGATGGTATGTCCTCCAGAATCTTAGGGTTATCCTTCTCAGTCATTGATGCAAACATGCTTGGGATAGACCTAGAATTAACTAAATGCTTGATTCTTTTGTTGTCAGAATTGCATAAATATCATAAAAGTGAAGAAAATGCAGATGATACATTAGATAATTAAGAAAATTTGATTATGAAAATACCTGCTACTATTATCAGAACCATAGATCGAGCGTCCAGCTTCAATGGGAGGCCGTTGTTTCCCATCCAGGCTTCCGGAAGCAGAACTATGGTCCGTAGAGTCAAATAAGTTGCATATGCCACCATGTAACTTATGATCCAAAGAAGATAAGAATCCATCACCATCAAACCTCTCAACACAAGTTAATGGATCTTTCCTGATATGCCTTATAGTTTGAGGTCGCGGGAGATCGCAGTTCTCAAAGTGCTGCAAAGATTTTTGTGTAACCAATGAAGCCAGTTCGTCTTTATCCGCAATACGCCACCACGGCTCAGCTTTCTCGCACCCCGCCCAAGGCGTTTCAAAGTCGCAATCCATCCCCTGCTTCTTTGACATTAACTCATCCTCGGCCAAGTAATCATTTGCATCCTTCTTGTGCTTGAAGGGCTGTGGTAAATCACTGTTAATCACTTTCATATCATGGGATTTCACTTCAATCTCCCGCTTCTTAAAATTTGCACACCCATGCAAAGGTGGCTTGAGAGAATCACAACTGTTCTTGTCGATATCAACATGAGGAGCACCAACTGGTTTCAAGCTGTCAAGCTCATCTTCTAATGATGCACTTATTTGTTCGCACGTAAAATCCTGCAGATGCCCAAAATTGGGTTGTAGTTGGAGCCACCATTTCGTGTTGGGTGGTAGGTTGGAATTCGTTGGAATCCAGTTGAGAGGTATAACATTCGCAAGAGGGTGCTCCATTCCATTTGAAGCCTCATCGCTTCCTGAATCGGATTGTTGTTTGGATGATGATGATGATGACGGGCAATATGCCAACTTGGGAGCTCTCTTAGCGTCTTCTTGGACAAAGCAACGGTTTGCAGTGCGTTGCCAAGCAGCTCTAGCTTCTGCTGCTGCCATCACTGTCTGGTTCTCAACCACATTCTAGTACTTCTGAAGCAGTCAAGAGCATTATGTGAAGGTTTATCACAGTGGATAAATGCATCTAGTTTGATAAGTCAATAAAGATTCATAAGGAAAATGAACACAGAGTTTATCGGAACAAAGAGCTGATATGATTCTAATCCCATTTGGGGCTCAAATCACTCCTCCTCCCACCCAAAAAAAGGGAAAAAAGAAAAATAGATACACACACAAGAAATAGGTCCCCTAAAGTGGTTTATCTTGACCACCATGTACAACAAAATTTGGTCACGAAGCAGTCCAACAAAGCAGATAACTGAGAATTTCAGATTGTACACAAAAGAGTAACCTTTGTCATTGACATTGCAGAATATTAAGGAAAAAGTATTTTAAAGATAGAGAGAATTACTACAGGACAATCTAGGTCCAACCTTTCAAGGGAGTTTCTTAAGAATTTGAGACAACATGGAGTTGATATTCCATAATATATTCCATGATCCACAAATGTGATGCACTAAATGCATCATTTACAGGACACCAGGATCCTGGGGTCCATGTACACTTACTATCTGCAAATTGCGAAGTATGCCTCTGATACATCACTCAACAGAAGAAATGAAAAATAAGATGGAAATCAAGAAAATAAATCATCTATTGAACTCTCATGAACTCCCAGAAAAAGACTGTTTGGATTGCTATCTTTGTTTGCTCAAGATCAAGTGAATGCTTCAAGTAGCAAAGAGCATATAGATTTTAGACACAAGAACTACTGCCCCATATATTTCAAAAAAATAAAAAACAATACACAGAAGTCAAGTAAAGAGTGGCATCCTATAGATTTTGGTTCCTTACAGAGTTGGAAACATTTTCTAAGAGTTGAACTACACACCCATCCATGGCTTAATTCCATTTGATCCACATGAAAGCAAAGAAAAAGTGACACATTTTTTTCTCTAATAATAATAGTGGTTCGCATGTTGGGAATGGATTGATATCTAATGTAGCCTTAACAAATCATCCAAGACATTGATCCAATATACGAAGTAGAACAGTTTAAAAGCAATCAACAACTCCATATTATCTTAAAGATATGACAATTAACAATTCAAATTTTTTGAAATTGAATATTAAATGCATACCTTTTACCATATCCGTGAAAATAAAACACTACTGAATGCCATATGATTCACTCAATCAGCTAGAAATTATCCATACTGTTCACAGGAAGTAAAAGTTCATAAAGAAAGGAAGATAATTAAAATCAATTATAAAAAATTTGACATTAGACAATTTGAGCATCAATAACAGTTTTATGTGTTTCACAATATTACTGTCACAAATCATTCCAATAAAATTCACAATATACAAACAATTCCATAAACAAATTTTTTTTTATAGAATTGTCAGTTTTTAATCTTCCTTTATATTCTGCTAATCAATTCTCTCCTAAAAACAAATTTTCCATAAACAGAGAGTGCAGAAGCAGACATTACTCCATGATATGGTATTGAATTATAATCATAAAACTCTAACCAATAAAAAAACTCAACCTGATCAAACCCAATCCCAGATCCAACACTACTTGCCAGATCTAAAATCTGCGGAGACCCACTTCATCAAAACATCCGAATCAACAAAACAAAAACAAAACCCAACACAAAAAATTCAATTTTGATTACAAAAAAACCCAAAACCCATGCATAGATCTCTCAAAATCATCAACCCAATACGAGAACCTAATACCCAAGCCCCTGAAACCAAAAACCCACTTCGAAAAACACATCAACAGAAGAAAATCAAACAGAACCCAGAAGATAAGGATCCAAAGATAGATCGCAACATACACAAAATAATACCTCCTCCATTGCTCCCTATCAGATTTAGCTCATCCAAAACAAAGGCCCCCCAATAAGATCCCAAACCGGATCCTATAAAAACCCCTTCTTTTTTCTTTTCCTTTTCTTTTCTTTTCTTTCCTTTTCTTTTGTTTTCCATTTTTCACCACTTCAGTTTTCCTTTTGGTTTGTTTTCTTCCCTCTTTCAGTGAATTTCCCAAAATAGGCCTCTGTTGACAGATGTAACAAAGTTTCAACTACCCTTCTGCAGCAGTGTTTCAGCTATTCAATGGTAGGTTCAGTTAGTAGGTGGCAGGGGTATTTTAGGTAACAAGATTTAGCCCAGTATGATTGTTTGGAATAGTAAAAGAAACTTTTTTTTTTTTGTCTAGTAGTGATAAATCCAGATAATTATGACTTCCTAAACTAAGATAGATATCATTTACAAATTAGAGTGAGTCTCTGAATTATCTTATTCAGGTCTATCTATGTACAATCTCATTCCGCTAATTTTAGTATATGCTTGATTAAAATTAAAATAATTTGACATAAAAAAATTCAGTATAATATATATTTTATTTATATTTTCTTTTTATAAAAGATAACTTGATTTTTTATATAAAAAAAGTGCACATATATTACGATTATCATTTTGACTATCCTTTTGTCTTATTATAAGATGAACAGTAACTCATCTTTTTTTATTCAGAAATTTAAAACAATCAGTAAATAGAATTTGAGATATTCTTAATTGATTTTGTCCTTTTTTTTTGTTTTGCTGGATAGTGAATGGAAACCAACCCCCCCCCCCCCCCCCCACACACACACACACATGTCAAAGAGGAAGAAGGCATGAAGAAAGTATGTGGGACCCGATAATGGCAGAGACTGTTACTTGAATCTGAGCCATCCAATGATAATTGAACGGCAATAATTCACTCTCGATGACTTTCACTTCATGACTTCACATATAAATAAACTATTAAAAAAAGATCTTTGTATGTCCATGTATCTATAGGTGCAGAATTCCCACAGTTTGGTTTCCATTATATAAATTACTCAAATTTAGAGACCTTGGTGACAAAACATATCATCATCCTATGTTTTCACCAACAATTGAGTGTTTTCCTTGTGTATTGGCTTTCTTTCAAATTAAATATGTTTTGGAGGCTTGTTTTTGGTTCTTTAGGGATAAACCCACAGTTTTTTTTTGGGTTTGTTTTAACTAAAAAGGTGTGCCAATTGGTATTTAAATATGATTGGTTTTAATGTTTGGATCACTAATAATAATTAGTTGGTTGGATCTGATTAGATCAATGTTACGTGTATTTTAAAGGTACAAGTCACTGAAGATGTGATCTCATTCTCAATCAACACAAAATGAATTATTCAACCCGTAAGGGACCACAACCCTCCAACTGTACAACAAAAACCACCTAAATAACTTTTCCCTGTAAATAAAAAAAAAATTAATTAGAGGCCTTTCTGTTATCCGTTTATTATTATTTTTAGATTCTTAGAGTTTTTTAAATTTTATTTAGATTTTTAAAACGATGAAAAATTATTTTTAGATTGCTCCCGCCTGTTCAAAAATATCAAAAATGTCCCTCACCTAATTATTTTAATACAATATTTATTTGTTAAATATCTCTAATACACTGTTAACATTGTCTATTATATTGTTAACCTTTGTATAATTGGACGATGATATTTTTGATATTTTTAAAAAACATTCGGTTGAAGGAACCTAAAGATAATTTTTTCAACGTCTTAGGGACCTAAAAAACCTTAAAAATTTCTAAAGACATAAAAATAATAGATAAGTGATCCTAAGGACTCCTAATTAAATTTCCCATAAAAAACCCACCAAAATAACTATTTATTCTAAATTACTATTCTATTCCTCATGAGATTATATCACACCCCAAATGGGGTTTAAAACATGCGAACACAATGTCACCAACATAGAGTATATACTCTATTATGTTTATATATATTACAAAATATATAAAAATATATGCATTCAATTTATTCATAAGCATATATTCTTAAAAAATAAAAAAGCAAAATGTGTTCAGTTTGCAAAAGTGACAGCATAGCATTTCCCTAAAGATATGCGGATGTCACCAAGTCATTTTTTCTTTCTGATGTAGCAACCATAGAATCAATTTCACCATCTGTGTACATGCATCATGTATGGACCCACCATTCCAGCTGCTGGTATTCCAGAAGCTGATTATGGGCGCAAAACGGCGTGTTGAGTAGTGGTTAGTCATAATCAAGGGCCATCTCCAGAAAATGATCCTTTCTGCTTCAATGCAGCTCCTTGTTTTGTAGCACAGCAGACAGAATTTGAAGTGTTGCATCCATTGCTTTAGATCCCCAGGTCAAAACTAGGGAAGTCATTCATTTGTTCTTGTTTTTCATATGAGATATCAAAATCAAATTCCTTGGAACTTCTGATCAAGGTATTTTGACAAGGTGGTGGACTCGAAGAGTGAACTTCATCAGATCCCATGCCCACCTCCACGACATCTTTATAGGGCTGGACAAAACATAAAATACAAATCAGTCGTTCAATCAAGTTTCAGTAAGCATTGGACTATTTCAATAAGGAACGCAATCAATTTTAGGTAAGCACTGGACTATTTCAAAAAGGAATGTAATCCATACATCAGCAGGGCCTCAAGCATTAACCTCTGGCTCCATCTGAAATCATTATCAAAAACAGTTTTTTTTCTTCTTAAGTTGCTCTCAAGTCTCAACCAGCTTTTTCATAATAACTGTTTTGAACCTTAAACCTAAAGATAAAATTTATAATTAAGAAAAACTGTTTGGAACTGATTATATGAAAATTGATCTTGCAAAAGCAGAAACAGTTTGATAATCAGAGCCAAACGAGGCCATAGAGGATAATCAGAGCTTTCAGCAGAGGGAGACTATAAATAGTCTACCTTGAGTAACTTGACAAATACCACAAATATAAGAATGAGAAACGCATATAAGTTATAGGGATGATTCCTGAACCTGTCTGGACATCTCATCCTTGACTGCATTATATTTCTGAACTTCTTTGCTTCCAAATCGGCTTGGATCACAGGGTGGTGCATCAGTGAGGTGTTGATTCCCTTTTGGATGTGAAAATCCAGAAAATTCTTCAACTACAATGGTGCTTTGTTCCAAGTTGGAATCATGAATTTCTGCAACCCCATGATTAAATATGTCTGATTTTCTGCAAGCACAAAACCCAAAGATTCAATATCGAGCAGAGGTATATTAGCTGCATGATTTGCTTAAATATAGGAGAAACATCTGATCATGTAAATTTATTCTATTGGATTTATACCCAATGGACGCATCAAATAGCTGAGTAGGACTTTCAGATGGCATTTTTGAAAGATTGTCAGAATCTATTGGAATGGTAGCACGACGAACTGGAATTTCTTGAGTAGCTTCAGTTTGAGAGAAAACACTTCTTGGCTGAGCAGTAGTTTTGTCTAGTTTCGAATCCTCGGGTGCATTCTGTTTCATTGTTTCATTAATGTGTTGAACATCCAATTGAGGCACGTCGGAATGACTCTGCTCTGCCTGATGCTTCAGTGGACCAAGACCCCCCCAATTTGCGGGCTTTTTAAGAATTGACAGAATCTGACTGGCTGGAAATTGGACGCCCATTAACAATATAATTTGATATATGATGCTTGCAAAGTTGAAATCAAAACATCCAATTAAAAATGTATTTAGCACTCTGGGATAGACTTGCCAATTCTATAGCTGTCTAATTCAACACACAAGAATTTTTTTTTTTTGGAAGGAAACACATTACGAATTATTGACTAGAATGAAAGTGGCTTCATGCTGAATTGATACTTGAAATTTCAAAGATTCATTGATTAGTTGCATGACCGGTGTTAAAAGGCCGGGCTAGGGAAGTGCCTGGCGAAGTCTGAGCCCTAACCTATTTTGGAAGGAATAGCCTTGGCCTGGTCCTAGCCCAGTCAGACATTAGACAAAAAGCCCTATCCCTAACCCTAGTACTAGCATGTCAGGCTGGATTTAGGGCTTTCCAAAAGAGAGAAAGTATCATATATAATTTTTTAATTAATTTTTAACAACCCAATAGCCTAATATATGTATAATAGTGAATGTCTTCCGTGTTATATTAATTCCAAATTGTAAATAAAATAGATAAATTGAATATAAATTCTGTATTTTACATGTGGATCTCATTAGCATTGTTGAAGTTTCATCCATGGAACACTGATTTTCTTAGCATTCCTGTGCCTTTTCAATTGGAAAAGAATAGTTTGTGAAACTTCATATGCTTTACTGTCCATCTATATTTTCTTCCACTATAATATGTTATAATATGCAATATGTTACAATTTATTACATTCTAAACAATGAATTGTTTCTGAGATTTACATCCAATACATCCATCCATGGAGTATAAGTATAAAAAGTAAGGCTTGATTGGGTGCCATTTGGATAAAGACATAAGCTATTATGTGATTTATGACTATTCTATTAATAAATAACAAGTGATTTTTTGTTTGGTTGTGTTTTTAGTCATTCTCATTGAAAAATGTAATAATGAAGCTTTTGTATTTGGTTGGCCATTGATAAATTATGGATAAAATGTGAATAAGATGTAGAAAATGATTTATAAAATGTGAAATAATGATTTGACCTGATTTATAAGAGGTGGCGATAATTGATTTGATCTGTGACCCCCTTTATACCAGTGGAATAGATTAAGTGGAATAACACAATTCCAAGGGGGGGCTGGAATACAAATATCAGCTTATTCCCACCTATTCTGACATATCTATACCCATTTATTCCTTCCACCCAAACAATTTTTTAGGCTTATTCTCCTCCAATTCTGGCATATTCTCCTTTATCCCACTACCCAAATGCCACTAGGTTTATATGCCCTAACCAGGCATTATTTTTTCAGGCCTATAAATATTCATCTATGCTTGATAGTGGGCTACATTTGCAGGTCCTGACCCTTCAAATAGGTTCTGGGCTCAACTGGGCCAACTAGTCAAGCACACTCGTTTAACATCCCTAGCTGCAGACACTCGTTTAACATCCCTAGCTGCAGATTATGAGTTCATTATTTGCTTAATGTAATGCATGCAAAAATGTCAAAAATGTATAATATGACCTTTACACGAGATACTACATGTCGGGCGGTGCATAATTAATCTCATCAATTGCATCATAGGATGAGTAATCAAGAAGTTAATCGAGGAAACACAAACCATCACGTTGCATGCTGCTTCCAGAAACTCTTCCACTGCCCATGGAATAGCTGATTGAGTTGCTGGGATGCAAACCCATTACCGACCGCGAAATATTCCTTTTGAAATTTTCTGAAATTTCAAGATATATATTTATCATGTTGCCATATTATAAAAGCTGCAACATGAAATACAATAATCTTTCATACTTTCAGTTGACGGTAACTGGAAATTCTATGTTGATATTTATGCAACCCAAATTTTTTTTTGTGAAAAATGTGAAAATGAAATATTTTAAAGCAGTATGATGATCATGATAACATAACATGATAAAATCCATGCATAATTAGGTTTGTCATCGAATAATGCAAAGAGGATGTCGCAGGTGGTGTAACATCTAACAAACCATACACCATCCCATGATGGATTTTCTTTAAAAACTCCTGGCATTGCTTGTGAACTTGACAATCTTAGAGCTTCTGGAGAAATAATCAGTGAGTTTTCCTGGAACTATCATCCTGCCATATACATTCAAGCTTAATGTTTACAGCAGTCTCCACAAGAACAAGTAAAAGCCATCACTCAGAGCAATCCTGCATATAGCAGGCCAACTCCATAATGTTTGTCAGTCTCCACAAGAACAAGTGAGGACATTATTAAACTTTGACCATTATTTTCAGCATGTAGTCATTAACGGGTAGGAGAAGCTTATGGAAAACTTTATTATCTGCACTTTTTTTCTTGTTCAAATAGATGACCAATCAAACAGGATAATACATGAGACTTCCTGAAGCAAAATTCTACCAGATTGAATATTTCACTGTTCGTTCAACAATCTCAACCAGACAGCTTGTCAATTCACATGTACATCATCACATTTTGCAGATTTGAGGTACTTACTGCCTAGTAATTCCCCCAACTTGCATCGTTATATTTAACAAGGTATTATGATGGATGGACAAGTTTTGAGGTTCTCATTCTAATTATCTGCAAAGTAAAACCAGTCATATAGGCGACCAAGTTGGTTGCACGAAGAAAAATTCATAGCTCTTAGAGAATTAAAATTAAATGAAAACTAACCCAAATTAAAAGTGAAAAAAAAATGTCCCCAAACACAACTATCATGATACTTCTTGGTTATCTGGGTTTTTTTAATGGTGCACAAGGCATGCCATTCTAAATAGAGGACTCGGTCAACTAATTTGTACAAAATAAAGCTTGCTACATGATTTTGAGACTACTCAATTCTTTCTAGTGCAAATAAGGATCATAATAAGGTAGAAAAATAAACTTGCAGAAACATACTGAGACAGATGAGCCTCATGTTAATTACTCAAGAAATGGGAATATGGAGTGTGAATTCAATAATATGCCGTGACAGAAACTGCCACATTTTTCACATTTACATGGCTAGTAAATGTTGCATGCCACTAAGGAATAGCTCTTGACTGAATTATATCACAAGAAAATAAGGTGCAGTACTGGATACTGATGTAGTGGAGTAAAATGCACTCTGCATTTAAAGGCAAACCTCTCACAGACTCCTGCATTGAATTTGATTGATCTGTAAGGGCATCAGGTGGTGCACTTTTCTTGTCCCCTATGTTGGATAAAGCAACAGAAAAGGAGAAATGAGGAAAGAATACAGTCACATATTTGATGAGATGATTAATATAAAAAACAGCTATAACAGTCAAATGGTTGAACAGTCAAATGGTATTTCTAGGAAAGGTAGATGCAGATCACAGATCAACATTTTGAATCTGTCTGCGGTGAATCCGAGTGACACTTTGACACCCCACAGATATCAAACCCATTCTTCAAGTTCACTGGATAGGTAAAATGTGCAGACAATTTGATTTAGGTTGACCAATCATGGACCTAAACTAACCAACCCATCAAACATAAAAAAAAGTAGCAAACCACCATTGACAAGAGAAAAATAACATCCACATGTATCAACTGAATGTTGCAGAAGATGACTCCTTGACCTTCTGACTGTTTGAATCTCTCAGAGGGTTTATTCTCTCTGTTTGGCTTCGGGTATCGGGCTTCCTTTATGAGTACGCCCGCTCCCCTAGCCCAGAGAGAGAAGATGAGAGAGATCGTTCGTAGTTTGGAGCAATCCATGGAGCTCTGCTGTTATTTAATTTAATATCTCCGTTCTCTATAGAATAAAAGCAAAACAAAAAAAGGGGAAAATGGATAACTAATGAATAAAGAAAACTTCAGAAGACCATAAATTGAAGACAGTTTTCCATTGCTTCACATAGATGAGTGATCGAACAACACAATGCACTATGCTTCCCAAATCAGAAAGTTACCTGCCTGTGTTGTTCGTGGTTCACCAATCTCAACCAGATAGTTTGGCAATTCACACATGCCTCCAGTTTTCACATGTTCCGATGATTTGAAATACTTACTACCTAGTATTTCCCCATCTTCATTTGTTAAAATCACCTGAAATAATGCCCACATAGTAAAATAAGATTGATTTTGGATAAGTTCTGAGGAGTCAAGGACATAATTATCTAACAGAAGTACCAAGCAGCCATACAGATGCCAAAGTTGGTTGCATAAAGAGGAGCTTACCTGATTCAGATATGAACCACAAGTCCCTAAACGCAAGAAACCATCATGATACTTCTTGGCCTTTTGGGTTTTTTGTGTGGTGTACAAGGCATGCCATTCTAAAGAAATAGAGGACTTGGTCAATGTAGTTGTACATAATAAAGCCTGTTACATTATTATGAGATTATTCAAAATAATTCTAGTGCAAGAGCACATCTTAATGAGCCAGGTAAGAAAAGCTAGAGATACTATGAGGCAAATAAGCCTCACGCTACCTACTCACAACATCACATGAATTGTATACAACTGCTAAAATGACACGTCAAGAGAGAAATATGAAATGCATCCACCACATTTTGCAGATTACATGAATAGAACATTAACAATTTAACATAGGACATTGCATGCATTCATTAACAATTATATCACAACATATATAGATTGATGCCAATAAAGTTAAATAAGATCTCTGAATCTAACAACAATGCTCTCACAACATCCTACATTGAAAGTGATTGATCTTTAAGGCCCCGTTTGGATGCAGAATAGGATTTATTCTTGGGTATATATTTATTCGAGCATAAGTGTGTATAAATAAGGATAAAGTGATTTTGTGTTTGGTTGTGTTTTGAATTATTCTCGTTGGGAATCGTAAGAATAAATGTTTTGTTGTTTGGGTAAAATGTGAATAAAGTATGGATAAAGATTTATAAAAGGTAAAAAAGTAATGATAGTTGATTTGACAGATGATTTATAAGAGGTGATGACAGTTGATTTGACAGTGGGCCCACTTATTCTTTGGGTGGAATAACCTAGGATAAATTTTATTCTAGGGGTTGATTGGAATCCATATACCACTTTATACCAGTTTATTCTAGCACACTTTATCTGGGTTTATCCGAGCTTTCCAAACACAAATTTTTTTTTATCCGGGGTTATCCGAGGTTATCTGGAGCTTATCCGGTATCCAAACGGGGGCTAAGGGTGTTTTCAGTACATTGTTCTTGTTTCCTATTTGGAGAAGGAAACCAAAATGAGATATGAGGAGAAAATTACAATCAAATATTTGAGATGTATAACATAAAAGGGGCAAATTAATGGGAAAGTAGCTCACAAGTGGGTGATTACGTGCATCCAGGTCTTCCCAACAATAAGTAAAAATTTAATGTTGGGTTTCCTCGTCATCAAAAAATAGTATGAGTAAATTAACTAGCATGTTGCACAATTGAAAAAGATGCCTAGCAATCAAGAGGTACTTCCTAAACTCTCATGGAAAAGATGAAGATGAAAGCAGTCAAAAAACTTTTATGAATATCAATCCCAACCTTTCAAAACAGCCTGAGTTGAATCTGGATGGCACTTAGATGCTTCGCAGCTATCAAACTTATTTTTCAGGTTGCCTGTATCAGAATTTATTTATGAAAAAAAGACCATTTGTTAAAGAATGTTTAATAATCAAATGGAACCAAGAAAAATTACATGCACATAGAAATATTCATAGACCAACCTTTCAAAACAGCCTGGGTTGAATCTGGATGGCACTTAGATGCTTCACAGCTATCAAACTTATGTTTCAGGTTGCCTGTATCAGAATTTATTTATGAAAAAAGGACCATTTGGTTTAGTTCATCAATTACTTCATTAAACTAACCAACCAAACAAACATGAAATAGTAGTAAACCATCCTCAACATTTAAATTAGAGATGAATCAACATACTCTTACTCCTCAATATGAGAAACATGCATCAACCGAATTTTGCCATTGATGACAACCTGACCTTTTATGGCGCCTGGATTTGCAACCGGAGAACTGAATGGTGTTCTGCTGTTTTTTGATTTATTCTTTCCTTGCTCTACAGATTTAAAATATAAAAATGATAAAATAATAAAAAATTAAATTAGAGATGAATCAACATATTCATACACCTCAATGTTAGAAACATGCATCAATTAAATATTACCGTGGATGACAGCCTGAACATTCATGGTGCTTGGATTTGCGACCGGAGAACTGAATGGTGTTCTGCTGTTTTTTAATTTAATTTTTCCTTTAGTATAAAAAAAATAAAAAAAATAAAAAGAAAAATCACCAATGAGTAAAGGGAAAGCTCAAATAGGTTAAGCAAAAAACCAATGATTTTGTGCATCCAGGGTTTTCCCAACATTAAGAAGAAGAAGAAAAAAAATGTTGGGGTTCCTTGTCACAAAAACAAACAAATAAATCAATAAACTTAGTAAAGCAGTTATCATCCTACTAGATTATCAAAAACAAAAGCATCGACAAAGTTGCAACATCCCTTCTACTATTTGCAGATAACTGCAATCTACCTGTTGATATTATCTCAGTGGAAAGATAAATGCTAAAAAATGCAGTAAAGAAGCAAGTTGAATATAAGTTTGTGCAAGTGGTAAATATGACAAGGCATATAAAATGCCATGTCTAAGTCTGCATGATCAAGCTTACCCCACCAGTAAACAACATAAAGATTGTATGGCAGGTGACAACATCAAAATGACAATTTCAAATGAAAAAAAGATTACAAACCATTTTGTAAAGCATTTTCTCTGGGTACTCCTGCATTGCTAGTAGACATGTCAATATTTGAGTTTCTAGAAACTGGAACTCTGACTTGTCCTGAAGAACTATCTTTCTGAGTTTCTCCTGCACATGCGAACATAATGTTTTCTGTCACTCCCTAATGCACCATGAACAATAAGATAGACGTTATATTAATATGACTTTTTCAGGTGAAAAAAGTCTCTGAAGTTTCGATTGTTCAAATTGGGTGTGTTACTTTATAGTCAGTCAAATCTAAACATGGCTTTTCTTTGCTTAACATAAATGTTAATCAAACACTATTATATGTCATGCTTCCCCA
Source organism: Acorus calamus (assembly GCA_030737845.1). Classification (NCBI taxonomy): domain Eukaryota; kingdom Viridiplantae; phylum Streptophyta; class Magnoliopsida; order Acorales; family Acoraceae; genus Acorus; species Acorus calamus. The sequence continues at coordinate 27,337,067 of CM060877.1, read as the reverse complement.
AGCAAAAATCTACCTGCCAGAGTTGTTCGTGGTTCACCAATCTGAACCAGATAGTTTGCAAATTCACAAGTGCCTCCAGTTTTTATGCCTTCATCTGATCTGAAGTACTTACTACCCAGTACATCCCCCTCTTCATTTTTCAAAGTCACCTGAATCATTCCAATAGCAAAATAATTCATGTATCAGACACCTAATTTATGTAACAGAATTATCAAATGAACTAGTTAATTACAAAAGAAGAAATCCACAGCACCATGGATCATAATTTAACCTGGTTCATACGCAAGCCACACGCCTCTATTTGAAGGAAGCCATCATGATACCTTTTGGCCTTCTGAGTTTTCTGTGTGGTGTACAGGGAATGCCATTCTAGAGAAGTAGAAAACCAAGTGACCAATGCATGTAAAAAAAAACAAAAACATAAGCTCTTGACATGACTTTAAGATTAACAAACCATAATTTAAGATATTGAGTCATTGACTAATATAATATAATCGGTTTTGCCTTCCTCCCCCCCCCCCCTCTCCAATAGATAAAATCAGACCACTTATGATCCATTTGATCAATTAGGCGGTATATCAATGACATCATCAATATATTAAAAAATACTGATTTATTGATGATATATTGATATTTATTAAATGAGTCGGGTCAGGCGACCATACACATTTACACTTTAAATTTACTAGCCCTTTTTTTACACTCTAAATTTACTAGTCGATTACACTAAATATTTTTTTTTAAAAGTCTTCAATAAAGTCCTACTTAGTTCTCTATTTTTCTATGATATGTGACATTTTTTTCATATTTTTCTGTTTTTTTTTTCTTCAAATATTTCAAAATTTTAGAAACAAAACGATTTTCAAGTCCAAGATCTATATATCTAACGAATAATCGATGTGTCGATTAGGGAACCCCATCGAAATATCAAAAATCATCGATATATAAAAAATACCAATATTTTCCAAACATGCACCTAACATCATGAAAACAAAAACCGACCTCTCAAGGAAGGATTCCGCGACGGTTCATCATTTTCCAGCTTAATCTTCCTCCCACTCCCTGAAACGCCCAAACCAAAACCAACCCAAAATAATGAACACAGGTCTTCAGGTTCTCCATACAAATCACATCATTCAAAACAATCCATTAAAATCATACCAACACAAGGTCCGTTCTCCTTCAGAGGCTTCGTTCTCACATCAGGATCCGCGACATCGACGAGATAGGCGTCGAAGGCAAGCGTCGACCCGCTCTTCACGACCTCGTCTTTCTTCAAATACCTGTTAGCGATGGCTTCCTCGGTGTCGCTGTAAAGCGTGACCTGCATTCAACATTGTGATTCAACGATCATAAAACGCAAGCAGAGCTTCTTTTTCGACGGGATTCGATGTGTACCTTGTTGGACGAGCAATGGAGCTCCAGCATCCCGTCTTGGTAGACCTTCCGCTTCTGCGTCAAGTGCCTCGTGTACGTCACCGTCCATCTCTTGATATCGGCCATTGTTTCATGGATTCGAAGACTTTTGTTACGTATTCACGCCTGAATCGAAACCCTAGTTGTTGGTCTATGAAGTGGGAGCATTCAAAATGCTTGTTTGAATTTTCACGTCGAGCAGGTTCTCGTCAGGATGGATACAGACGAGGGGGTATAGATTGGACGGTCCAGATCGGTTTCCAGGTGACACTGCTTGAGGAACATTGAAAAAAGTTTTAAAATAATTTAAAGTATATTTACAGTTTGATGCACTGTGTTATCATAATATATGATGTTCTATTATAGTGTATGAAGTAAAAAAAATATTTAATCTTAGTATAAACTTCGTTTCATATAATTGTATGTGCTAAATGAGAGTGTATAATTAAAAAAAAATGATGTGGACTGCAATGGGACTGCAACGAGGAGAACTAGACATATAGTTTCCTTGTATATATGAAAAAATCCTAACAAGTTATATGAGATGGGGAATGATATATTTAGCCCCGTTTGATTTTTTTTAAAGTATACATTCACCTAATAAAATATATTTTATTTTACAAAAATTAATCAAGTATACAAGACACCAGTAGAAGTGAAATATATATTGCACTAGAACAATATAAATCCACTGATAGAGTGCATAGTCTGAAATATATATTGCACTAGACAATATAAATCCACTGGTAGAGTGAGTGCATAGTCGATTGGGGGATACATGACTACCAAAAAAAAAAAAAAAAACTTATCTTGATTATTAAAAAAACAATAGATAAAACGTAGGTCCATGACTGCTAGAATAATGTTTATCCACTCTTTTGTATGGATTTTAACAAATGTGAATAAATATAAAATTAGTAAATTTTATCTCCTAAAACAAGATCATTAGTTCCTTCAGTTTCGAGCCAAGACCAATAAAAACATAATAATAAAATAATATGATGCAGTGATAATTTTGTCACTGTGACATGAACAGTACAAATTTCTGTTTTTAAATGCATATTTCATATTTGGATGCTTTCAGTCAGGGAATCACAATAATACGAGCAAATGAAGAACCCTTTTAGAGGTGCAACTTGGGTAAAAGCACTGAAAAGTAAAATCACCTTAATTATGTATACATCGGAAACTCCCTGTACTGAAATGTTGATGTTGATTTTCCCCATTAAATGTTTCAAAATTGCGGCTTACTTACCGTACACACCGTTTTTCATTTTTCTAAAAAATCAATAAATCATACACTATCCCATACTATCCCATCCACATTCATTTATGTAAAATGATATATATATTAAAATACAGTAGTTTATTTTTTTTACTTTGAAAAAATGAAAAAATAATTTAGTCCATACACTATAATAGAACCCTATATATTATGATAACGCGGGATATAATATATCATCATAGTGTACAAGACAACAAACGGGTTGCAAAACGGACTGTGTATCAACGCTCTTCAAAAATATGGGCGCTGATACATACAGTCTTTTTTGCAACCCCATACCTATGTTATCATAACATTTGGGTCCTGACATAGTATATGACCCAATTTTTTTTAAATATTTTTTCATTATGAAAAAAAATACACTAATGTATCTAGTATATACTTCATTTCATATAATAACATACATTTTAAAAGATGAATGTATGATTTTTTAAAAAACCATAGACTGCAAAACGGACCGCAATTAGGGCTGTGTGTATCTTTTTCCCAAAAATATTGTTGCATTTCTAATAGTTCATGGGCCTCCACAATCCAACTTCATGTCAATCTTATTGCTCTTGTAGTCTGTATAAAACTTTTTTCTTTCTTTATAAAATGAACTAAAACTTTTTTCTTTCTTTACAAAATGAACTAAATACCCAACCAAGTCACTGAATCAGCATCTCATCGCAACAAATGAATCGCAACCCATAATCTACAAAAATGGTGTTTTTGTACAGCTTTTATGAACAGCGAACCCGATGGTGGAGTCTTCAAGAACTGGTTGTGGTTGTCAAGAAGTTGGGAGGACCTGGGACTGAAAAGAGAGCTCCGAAGAACAAGGAGAGGTCTATTTAGATGAAACTAAATGATTTAGGAGCAACAAATACAATGGCCCAATCTAGAAAGGTTGATCCAAACCTGCAACCACCAAAACTTCCATGCCTTTTCCATCTGATTCACAGCATGTAATGCTATTGATGACTTCAGACTTCAGAGCAATCCAGTGTCCTAATTTAGAATCAAAAGTGTGCCCAACTCAACTTGAACTTCTGTTTGTGAAATCTTGTAGTCGTACATGTCTAACACCACCATCTCCACCGCATGAAAGAAAACCGTGTGGCAGTGCTTTGATATCTGTCACCGCAGCCTGCAAAAGAGAGCATTAGATGTCTAGTCTATAGGATTTGGAGGCTCTTTGGTAAGAGAGGGTACCCGAACAATTCCACCGAATCCACGAGAGCTTGGTTGGAGAAAAGTGTGTCTATCGTGCAATTTTGGCCAATGGTAAACCAACTCTGATTTTTTTGCATCCCAGAGTTTAACATCTCCATCTTTACCACCTGTTAAGAAGAGGCTCGTGTTTGGGATCGTTGTTATCCTTGTAATGCTCCCTTCAGTTACCACAAGGACATTATTAAATTATAAAATAATTGTCACGCCAAAGCTATGTAAGGTTAAAAGTTTGATCAATGTACCTTGATGAGCCTTTGGTATGTACCAGAGCATCCCAGTCGGGTTTTCACCTATCCTATTTGGACTTGAGGAATGTGTGTTTGTACTTGGATCACTGGGGTGCTTTTGCCGTTTCGTCCTCCCAGTTGCGATGAAACGGAAGTCATGCAGTCCAACATCTCCAGCTTTTCCCCCGGTCACGATTAAGGGAGAAATAGATCCACTACCGACTTCGTTATCAAACACGGAAAGAGAGCGAGCACCACCTTCATGTGTATTTATTTAAATGGTTATATTCAAAATTTAGACTGAAAATATTTTTGAGTTGTCGAAAAGAGGACACAGAATTGAGAATGCAAAGAAAAGGTAAAAGGATCACAGAAATGAGAATGTTTCATGGTCTTTTAAAAAAGTAATAATAGACAGAGATAATGGAATCAGAAATAACACTAAATGGATATTAAACAATCACAGCAACACATCATGTCCATGATTGAGACATTGCATGATGCAAGGGGATTGCAATTACCTATCCAGATCACAAATGAGTGAAACACGGAAGATCATAGGACCATGCCAAAACTATACATTCTATGTAGTATATGGCATTTGGACTAATTATTCCTGAATATCAAGACAGCTTTTTTGTTTAGCCTGTTCCACACGAACAGTTGGTCTGGAAAAAGAGAGTATTTTACAATTAAGGCTGTCATTTATGGTATGAACCTATATTGTTGCACTTGGAATAATTTTATATCCCATCCTCTTAGAACTGAAGGTGCATATCAGGATAATATGAAGAAGTGGAAAAATAACATTTCTGCCCGGATATTATTCTTTTTGGAATTTATCCAAGACCTTAGTCCTAGCAGCTGCCCTTGTATCAAGATGAATAGGATTTCCTATTTTCCTTAAAAGAGTGCCCCATTCGAATTAACTTCAATGTGATTGTGAAAGAAGGCCTCATATTAAAATATCTTGGTTTTGGTACAGTTATGAGGATAAGCAACAGTGTCTAAAGTTGGCAGAGGGTATATGAAAACTTGACAGCCTATTTCCCAGCGGGTCTAGGGATATGCAGGAAAGACAAATATCCAGCATTGTAAACCGCCACATAAAGAAAAATAATCTCTTCTACTACTACATCAAATAATATCCATGAATGTTTCAAGATTTACCTATGGCTCCAAACTCACCCTAGGAACAAAGGTAAATTCTTGGACTCCAGAAAATTTCAAGACACCTTCAGGAAGCCTATCTTTTTGTTTTTTTAGGTCGCTCAAGCTCTTATAAACATAGAATCATCTGGAACAGAAGTATATTTATGTTACTGTTGGCTCCCATCTCTGGATCCTATATCGGAGGCCTTCAGAACTACTTCTTCATGGGATAGTATTCTTTTCTTTTTACATTCAGATTTTAGAGAAAGGAATTACATAATGTAACAAACTTTGCACATGTTTTCTTGTGAGTTTAAAAGGATATAAAAAATACCTTCATGACATACAAGAGATGCTTGAGAAGTCGCTGGTGGAGCCAGCACGTCCCATATGACAACATTGACACCGTTTGAACTACAACCAGCAACAGCAAGAACAGATCCACTCGCAGCCAAATATGAGACATCACTGAACAATAGATAAAGAGATGAGCAGAAAAAATAAACATTTACAAACAGGAAGAAAGATTAAAGCATTTTAATTCAAAGAAGAAAATTAACAAAAGAATAGTTAAACATACGATGCATGGCTGTTAAAGCAGAGAGATGATTCTGTGGGGCAGACATTACTCCTTCCTCCAACCTCAAGTTGCCATGTGCATACGGTGCCATCTAAGGCAGCACTAGCAAATCTGTGTCCACAGTGATCAAACTGCAATGCTGATATTGATGCAAGTGCATATGGTGGAGGAACATTCGCAGCAGGTAGAACACCATAGGTTGCCGTAGCTCTGTACTTACCAAACTGCAATATAAGAACCTCAAATTTTAAGCAATACAAATACATGTCCACGTGCAAAGCAAGAAAAAAAAATCAGAAAATCACCTGAACAAAATACTATAAGAGGTACAAATTAACAAATCATAACAGCCTAAGGAAAAAAAATATAGCAAGCAGTTATTCTCTATACATGCTTTAATTGTTAAGATTGTGTACCTCCCAAAGATACACATGTGTATTGCTTGATCCAACCAAAAAGAAAGGTCTCAAAGGATGACTGGACAAGGATCTGGTGCTTATGTTTTCAACAGTTGCTGGTGGATCAACAAACTCCTCAAAGTCTTCTTGCTCTCCCCAACCTAAACCTGACGCCCCCATACCAGCATAGCCGGGAATGCCAAATGCTCCACCACCTGTCAGGTCCTTCCCTGGCCTAGCCAAAGATCCTAGGCCAAATGTTGCTCCACCCAAGCCAAGGTGTGCCCCTTTCTTGCTTCCAAGTCCAACACCTGGAGATACAAATGTTGGGATTGGTGTAGACTCGGACCCAGCCCACCCATCCCGAGGCCAGTCAGATTCTGACCAGATATAATCATCCAGCTCTCTGGAAGGTTCACTCCTTTTCCAGTTAAAGAAAAGAATACCCTGAGAAGGAAAACAGTCAAAATATAACATATTGAAACTTATCATCCATAACAAATCACAATAACAAGTCTTATCCCATCTAGTGGGTTATGATTTCGTCATGATTTGTGATTTCTTATGACCAATTCTAAAACCTTCCATCAACACTCCATCAACTACCAAATCCTTAGGTGAAATTTGATGAATAGGGGAGGGACCTGCCAATGTGTATCCCAGGACAGTTGACTGGCAGAGAAGCTTACCGTATTTGTTAGCAATGCTACACTCACAAATAAATCTCAAACAAGATATATTTCAATGCAACTATGTCAATCTTATTTATACAAACTACAAGGAATAAAAGCCACAATATGTCATTCTTCTAAAATGTACATTGATGTTGATTATTTATCCAACACAACAGAACCATGAGTATAAGAGACCTTTGAATGGAGAGAAAGGAAAATTAAAGTATCGATAAACTAAAAAAAATTTACTTGGTGTTAATGAATTGGAGTTTCTCTGAATATGGGTTGACCATGCGCCTTTTCTTTAGGAAAAAATTGGAACTTATTTAAGTAAAATATGCAATATCTCTTCCATCCTGCCTTTTTTCCGTGTCACTTACTAATATTAACCTTGCCATCTGGTTGCAAACAGTATCTGGATATCATGTGATAAAACGTATTTGAAGTGCAGATTATGTTCTACAAGAAAACGAGTGGCAATTCTGCAAGAATCTATTTGGAGATTCCTCATTGATGGACTGTGATGTGAGTGAATGCTGTGGAATAAAAAACATAACATGTGACAGAAGGCTGACCTTACGATTGCTGGCAAGTGCAACTTCTTGATGATCAATGGAATTGAAGCACATTGCCTACACAAGGCAAAATCGTGGATCAGTAATCCTAAATAAAAATAAAAATATTTGATCTACCATGTACAGAATAATTTTGTAATTTAACAACCTTCCATATTCCTCAAAGGAACAAAAACCCTTAACATTGTCCATAATGAACTTTAATAACCTATTCCATAATCATTATTAGATGAATGAGTTGTAAACTGCACTTAAGGTCTTTCTGTTTGGCACTGCCATACAACAAGGTATTTCTGATAGGATGGCCCAAACTTTGGTCCCATATAAATAATAAAAAACCCAGATAGAATATCTAAAGACAAATCAGGAAGATAATGAGAGTGGTTCACAATGAATAATTCTGGTCACTAATTTATGAAGTCGGGAAAACATGAGCATCATATATTTTCTATCATGAAAATGTTTTCATGTAGAATATAGCCGCCCAGCATGATGGGAGAAATATTATACCTCCAAAAGTTCTCCATTTCTTTTGTACACCTCTCTTGGATTATGGAAGTATATAACCTCCTTGCCACCGCCCAGATCTTTTCTTCGGCTGCCCGGAAATCCATTGCTGACAGAACGCTGGATATGAGATCTAGAACTAACCCTGCTTTCATGATCACTACATATGGTGCCAACAGTTTCACTCTCAAGCATGATGCTTTTATATGCACCAGTCCAGGATGTAGAGATATTCTGTTTAGAATGGAACCGAATTACTTTTTCCTGTACAAAACATTCACAAATGTCCTTGGAAGTGGAACTAACAGAAGCTTGCCATAACAGTTTACACAAATGTTCCTCACTTCCATTGTCAAAATTTTCCAAGAAATCATCTCCCTGATTTTCAGTATTAGGTAGGTCTCCATGAGAGGAGTGATCAGACTCTTCCAACCAAACAAGTGTTGGTGACAGGGAACCTTTTTCCAGTTTCTGCCTCAAGAATGAGGCCAGATTCTTTGTTAAAGATGAATAAATGAATGTCAAATTGATTTTTAACTTAGAAAATAACACAGGGAACAGATAGATCAGTTCATCTGTGCTTTTTCCATCCTTGTGTCTTTCATTAAATAACAAGCTCAACTCACATTGGAAGAAATTGTACAGTTGTCCCCACAAACAAGCCCCAAGCAGATGCCACATTTCATCTCTACATGTTGGGAGATTCAGCAATCCGTTTGGTTGAAGATTCCTTTGCTCTAAATCCGCAGCAGGAAGCTTCTCCCCATCACCGATAGATGCACCATGAACCATCACATCTGCAGCTTGACCTATTGCCTTCTCCAGATTTAATACCAAAACCTCCAGATGAGAATGCTTATTTCTGAGATGATACAGGATGGGCTTAATCATCAAAATGAGTCCTTTCAAATTTCTCTGGAACCATGTTGATGCAAAACATGTACAATATTCAAAAATATCAAGAATAGAGGTATCTTTCAGTTTGAGATCATTTGTAATATATCGAGAAATGTTGGCTCCTAGAAGTGGTCTTACACGCCTCAATAAAGATCTGATGCTGCACAAGAATAGCATGTGGGAATCAAGAGCATCATTACTGCTACCAATTACATTTTGTTGATCAGAAGTAGGATGCAAACTAGAGTGTGTAATACTGCAGGCCACAACATATTGAGCTAACAGTTGAGAAAGCTCCTTGCTATCCTCTAAAATCAGGTTGTCAATTGCTGGATAAAGAATCAGGTTGTCAGAAGAAAGCTGTGTATCATCATGAAGTTCTTGGTGGAAATAGCTAAGTAGATACTCATATCCCAGAAGTGATGAGCCACTGTTGCTGGCAAATAAAGTAATCTGTGGCACCAAAAAGATTATCTGCCTCATTGAGAGTCAAGAAGAAATAAAAGATAAGAGGAAAAAATTACATACTGTTGAGGTGATAAATCAAATTACCATATGAATCAAATCAGCTGTATTCAGAGAATATTTCTGCTTGAAAATTGACAGTCCTGTTGCAAACTTATGTTTAAGATTCTCGATTGGTATATCATCTTGAGAAATCCCCTTCGGACTGAAGACTGATGCTGTAAAAGGTGCTATATTAGTAGCTGGCCAGCTTGGATGCTCCATCATCAATCTAGATAAGCACTGCATAGCCAAACTAAGTTTCACATGGAGCTCCAATGGAAAAGCCACATCTGCGAGCATCCAGTTACCCTCGGATGGGGAACATGGTAGAGTGGGGTCATGCTTCTTGAAATTTGAATAATCTGCTCGTTCTTTACCCTCAATCGTGCCCAAAAAAATTGATACACGTCCAAAGCTTCCAGCTTAAATAAATATAATATTATCATTCAGATATGTATTTATATTGTACAAAAAAATTTACAATAACAATTCCTTTAATTTTCATAAAAGAGAACTAAGACAATGAAAATAAGCAAACCGAGGATTTAATCTTAATGACCAAATATAAAATCCAATAATTGATGTATTTACTACAATAAACAGATCTGACTTCCCAAAGTAAAACATTCAAGTAAGAGATCTATAGATTGAGCGGTCCATATAAAGCGATGCAAAAGCATCAAGTAATAGACAAATTAATTGCTACAGAAGGCACTATTTCTCCCGGCACCACCCATGAATCTAATTTATCATGTACATTGTCAGAGTGAACAGAAATATTTATAAGCATATAGTGAATATTTTATCAGTATTACAGGATGTGTCATGATCAAGTAATTGAGCATCTGAATGTAATAAATACATGGAAATTTTACATTAACACAGATAGATTAGGTATTAAAGGAGACAGTGATTTTCCAGTTTTCCAGTAACCTCTAAAGTAAACATGCAACTGGCACTTGCAAATTTTTTACATTTATTTCAGATAATCATATTATAAAACAAAAACAGAGGCTTCATCCAAACAATCATGATGTGCATAACAGAGAAAAAGTTATCATGTAAATCAAAATAAAGGTCATACAGCAGCTGGTTATTAGAGAGTAGCAGTTGCGGTGGAAATATGGTTTGTTTTGTTTGATAGTAAATTCCCCATCTACCAGCTTCAGGTATTCTTGTTCCTTTTGTTTTTTTTTTCTCCCTTATTGATCTCTCATAATTGTAACCCGTATTAGCCATGAAAGTTGGTGGTATGATTCCAGCCTTAGCCTCAAAAAAAAAAAAAAAAAAAAACATAGTTTCTGTGCATCTGACCACACATGGTTCATATTCCCAAGTTTTATGTACATCTCTATCTTTTCCATTCACTTTTTTTTATTGATGGTCTTATTTGTTAAAGAATTTAACTCTTCTTGGTACTTGATCTAACTTTAGTCTTAAAAAATGTTTTCCATCATCAAAAGAAATGATATAAAGAGTGAATCCGACAAAGGCATGATGTATTGTCCTTGTACAGATGCCAGATAAAGTAGACAACAATACTTACAGGAAGCCCACATTTGTTCAGAGCACTCAATGTCATCCAAAGTCCACACTTAAGGAGGGATGCTGCCATATGTTCCCCTACGGAACTTCTTAAACTATTCCTGTTTGCCAGAAGGGTGCAATATTGGCCAATGTCTGATTCAGAGAAAGCAAGATGATTGTGTAGTATATCTGGCTCATCAGCTGTGGGATCCGTAGTTGAAGAGAGCATAACCTTAAAAGATTGGGTGTAATTCCCTAGTGTCCACTGCACAGGCAATTACACGTTAAGCATATAGCTAATGATATGCAGAATACTATTCCAAACTTGAATACGAGGATGATATAATCAAAGTAGAAATTACATAAAAATTACTGTAACAGACCTCAAGCAGGCTAGAAAGCCAATAATCTGTTTTCTCAATAGCATTTGGAAGAAGGTAGCTTGATATAAGATGACGCTCCAATTTGCCACCATACCCCTCTAAAAGACGACAAATTACTATAGCAAGTTGGGGATCACCAAGATTTTTAGCACAGACAGTGATAGCTGAGGAAGGATCTCCTCCGAGAAGGAAAAATGCTATGGCAAGCTCCAGCTGATGCTTTCCCAATAAAACATAAGCATTCTTCAGAGCAGCTGCCTTATTTTTCTCTTCCTGTAGAAATGAAACATGAAATCAATACAAGTCCACTCCTGGCTTGATAAAAAGGAGTAAAGTTTTGATTCCCATACGAACGACAATAGGCTAGCATCATATGCTTATTGGATTAATTCTTATTCAGATTTTAAGAAGTCCAGAGCTACAACAATGACAGTGTGTAAAAAAAAAGTATGGCTTAGGAAAGAAAAGTGCTTTCAGTTACGCTAAAACTCGAACATAGAAAAATGTAAAGAATTCCCTCTATGTCATTAAATTGTACATAAAGAGCATCCCAGAAAAAAAATGCAAGCAAGAAGGAAGCATAAGTATTTTAAAATAATGGTTCTGTTTTCCCGTGACAAATATGTGAAAAAAGATAAATAAAGATGTTTCGCATAAAGCAGGACAGACTTCTAAGCTATTATTACAGAAAATAGGTTGCACACTTGCACTGCAACATTTTACAGGATGTTGGACAAACTTTTACTAGAACAATGATGTATGAAGAGGGGAAACTGATCCTCATCTGGTCATTGTTACTTTTGATTATATGCATAATTTCTAATACACTAGAACGTATAACAAATATAGAAACTCAATTTCTCAAGTCATCCTAAGAATGGCAAAATATCAGCTTAAGAGAAGGTTAACCATACCAGAAAAAGTACTTGGGATTAGGAAATTAAAAGGTTTGCATTGTCCTAGATCATAGCATGCCATTTGAAGAGAAACAAGATTTTCTTCATTTTTCAATGAAATTTAACAGTGTTTACATGATGTTACTTCCTCTATTTTTTGTGGCTTGTTGGACAGTTAAAAAAAAGAAGAGAAATCAATACCCTATTGGTCATGATCCATATGGCTATTAAAATCTTTGATTAATATATTTTAAATGAGTCCCATTTCCCTTCAAATGTTCTATGGCTAGGAAAACAGATTCTATAGTTTGTCACGAATAGAAGAGAAAAAATAGTGAAAAAGTTCAAAAGGATGCACGTTGTTTCATCAGTAAGAAAGGAATTGATAAAGTGAAAAAACTGTGTTATACTATACTCGCCAAACCATGCTCAGTGTTTTTTTTTTGATGAGTGAGATTCTTTCCCTTTGCTATTTTCTACTGCACCTCTATCCATTTGCAAATCCAGCCTCCACATTGCTACTTCAGTATATTTGACTTAAAGGTCTCACAAATTTATAAGATGAATATTTTTACCACCACCATGGCAAATCAATTTCTCCAAGTCAATCAAATAATAGGACAGTCAGAATTTCAGGTAAGGAAATCCCAGCTCTTAACAAGAATGAAATAATTGAAACATTACATTTTCTGCATTATCCAAAGCAACCACATCAGCCATATATGGGAGAGGAAAAATATTTTCTCCCGTGTCATTTGGAGAGTACCGTCAATTTCTCCTTTACTTATTCAAGCAAGATGATTTATCTGGGCTTGAACCCACATCTTAATGGTTCAACAAATTTTGCAAATTGCAATCATGAGGTCATGGATTCGAGTCCAACACTTAGCAATAAAAAAAAAATTGTTTTTGTCCATCCATCATGAATCACATCAGTATACTTCTCAAAGCGGAGAGACTGCTTCATGGCATAAACAATTATATTAGCACCAGCTATATCATTTAGAATCCCAAGAGCATTGCAAATTTGGTAATAGTAAGATAAGGTTTTCAATTTGCTACTGACATTTTCATTAATGCACAAATGATCCTCTAGTTGACTAAGTACAATATCATAAACCTAGTTTTGATGGATTAGCACAAAGTCCAGAATTCCACTTGTTTTATTCTGGTGAAATTTGAGTATTTGACTTTCACCATAATGACCATATATTTCCATGGTGCACAGATTTACTCATTTTTTGTTCATCTAGGCAGCTAAGCTATTACAACAAGACAATGATATTAATTATCTGGGTAAAGGAATGCAAATATAGCGAAGAAGAAAACACAACAAACACTGGCTTCCTCATTTAGATCACCAAGATGCCCAGATACAAGCAATCATGGAATATGTATTTTGATACCAAAAAAATGATATTGATGCCCAACAGATTCAAAAAAAAAAAAAAAGAACTTGGTCCCCCATGAGAAAAATCACCAGAGGGAAGCCAGACATTATGTTCAAATGTTATGTGAACAAATGATAATTGTGAAATACTGGACACTCATCCACCACCCATTGAATAATTCAAATGGTGGCACAACCAAACTTTCTTCACCAAAAAGAAAAAAAATGATATTGATATTTTGCGTTACTATACCTGGAAATTCCGTGACAGGAATCCAACCAAGGGTCTGTCTTTTTCATTTCTGCTGATTTTAAAGAGACCAACCAAAACTTGTAGTCTGTTCAGTGCAAGATATAGAAGGGCGCAATCCTTTGGGTCTTTTCTCTTTAAATATTGCAATCTAGCCAACTTTTCCATCTACAAATTCAGTAGTGCCAGAAAACAAAGTTGTTTCAACTACAGACAGAGAATAAAAGTAGCACATACCAGAAAGTGTAATCAGTACCACTAAAATCATCAAAAAATAATTATAGGCCCATCTAAACAAAGTGTTGGGTCGAGTGATTGACCCTCATTCAAAAAGCATTACAAGTCTAATAATCTCTTTGTTGGTCTACTCCTTATCCTAGCGTTGATATATTCAGAATGCAGTGGCATTGACTCTCACTTTTGAGTGTATTTGATTTTTAATTTTGTACAGATATGAAAATCTTGTCTTGTTAATTGGCCCCTTTTGAAATCACTTAAAAGAGGTGATTCTGCTTTTAATTAAACAGAAAGTTAAAAAATGTTGCCAAATGCATTCTAAAAAGCTGACTTAATTAAAAAGTTACTTTCAGCTTTTAGTACAAAAATATTACTTTTTAAAAAGCGCAAAAAATGCACTTTCCAGGAATCAAGTCTATTTAAGCCACTTTATTCAAAATTTATTTTTCAAACGTGTTTCCAAACAGATAAGTCATGACATGAAAGCTAAAAAAAAATTGAGCAGGCTGATTCGGTAGCACACGACTCTTTGTCCATTTTTAGGTAAGGAGTGATGTAAAGAGAAATGCCTATGATCAAGGAATTTATAATTCTAATTTCTTCATCTTCCTTTGAATTGTCAGATGAATATAAATTACGATACTAAACTCATGTCATAATTCTCAACAAAATTCTACATACCAATGGCATACTCCAAAACTAATTCTCCTGATCACATGTTTTAACAAGACAATCACCGAAACAAATAAAATCTTCTGAGAAAATCTTCTAAAATAAGAGACACGGCATTCCTAGCATAATAGTGATGTAAAGAATTTTAAAAAAAATGCAGCCTACTTGCTTACCCTTGCCCGCAATAAAGTTAGATTTGTAAACCAAAATCCCACCCCCATATTACGCATTTCCAACCAAGATGGATCATTAGGTAGAACTGACACAAACAGGTTATCTTGACAATCAGATTGAAAAGCCCACGCAACTGCTTTGGAGTCAACAACCAGATCTTCTACAGAAGCCACTCTCCCAAACTCTCTGAAGAACTGTAGATGTTGAAAACGTACAGCGACCCAAAACCTTATGAGGAAATAATATGAAGATTATATTAAACAAACAAGGTAGCATTCAAAATGTTTTATATAAAAAAAAGTTACATTCAAATGAATATACTCATATTGTGAACAAAATTGCCTATGAAAAATTGGACTGAGCTTCAGAAAATGTACATGAAGTTTCAAACCAAAGAACAGTTAATATTTGAAGCAAAATTTAGTGCGGAAAAGAATAAAAAATCATCAAATTGGTGGATGAACCCGATGCCAGAAGCTCTTAGGTCATGATAATGAATTAATGCAGAAAAGAATTGATGAGATCATGATAATACTGGAATTAACTGGGCCATGACGGCTGGTTGTAGACAACTTCCTTCAGTTTTTCTTTAACAGATAACAAAATTATAAACTAAATGCAAACTTTGAAGCTCACGTGGTAAAGAAAATTAAAATTATAAATACAATATATAGCTCCAAGTATTCATATCATATATCTGAAAATCAAGTGGTATGATAGAAATGTCTCACAAACTTGCCACCTAACAACCCAAACTTTAAAGTTTACCTAATGGGAATAATTAGGACAATTTACATCCACAAAATAGGTAAAGGAGTCACTCTTTTATTTGTTACGACCTCCACATAAATTGAATTCCAGTTCTAGTTCCTCTAACAGATCAGCCAGAATAGGATTTGCACCTTCTTTTCACTCTTCTCTGCTTTGCACTATTTTATTTTTTGTTTGTGTTGTATCAGCAGCACTGCCAAAACTTTGGTTTTCTCCACCACCCAAATATTCCAAACTCCAAACTTGCTATGGAAGCCCTCTCATTTTTACCAAAATTTTGTAGATAAAAACTAAATACCACTATCCACTCATCTGTTAATCGTAACTGACAGCAATACAAGCAATCTCCAGAGATAACTTAGATGAAGATATTGTCCTATCTTGTTTGATAATATGGGACCAGCTACTCTCCACTCATTATTTTTCTCATATATTAAAACAAAAGACGTATAATAATAGGCCATATAAAAGGTCAGAATTTAAAAATATGAAGATTAATTCAAGTAGAAAGGGTGAATCGGAAGTAGTTTACATGACCTTTTGGTCAAATGGGATTTGGTTTGTTAAACAGGCGGGCAGAGCTGGAATTCTAAATCTAGAGGGTATTTTGAGCAAATGGTAGTGGCGCTTGCTGTCGGACAGGTTGCTTATGTGGTGTAGGCTGGTGGATGATAGGAATAGAGGCTGAGGAAATCAGGTAGCCAGGTTCCCGAGCAGCTCCCCAAGGCTTTTGAAAATCTGGCCTGGTATCATTGGCGCCAAGGAACAATTCTCTGATGCTATTCAGTTGCATGATGGAATGGAAGAGAAATTTATTTCTGGCAGGATGTGTTAATAGGCGACAGAGCTTTGAAGGAGAGATTTCCCAGGGTGTACGGGCTTGCCAGAAACAAAAATGGGCATGCCGAGCAGTCTTGGAGCAGAGGAGTGGGGTGTGGACATTGGGGCATACAAATGACATACAATTGTTTGCTGCCCTGCTTGATGCGATCCAAGAAGTTTCGGCGGTCGATGAGCAGCCTGAACAGGTAGTTTGGGGTCCTCAGCCACGGGAAGGATTCACCATTTGTAGTTGTTTCGATTGGTGGAGAATGAATAAACCTCGGCTTGAAGTCTCGGTTAAGAAGGCTTCAGAAATACGGAAAGCCAAGGTTCCCATGAAGGTTAAAGTCTTCAACTAGTTAATGCATCAGGACAAGCTGTTGACAAAAAGCTAAAGGCTGAAATGGGCTCTACAGGAATCCGATATGTTCGACCTGTAACAGTGCACATGAGACCATGGTTCGATCATGATCCAGTCCCAATTGGACGAGACTTGGCTCAAGCTCAAGGAGACAGGTATGGATGTTGACTTAGTCTCATTGGAAAGAATGTGTGAGGCGGGTAGGAAACTACGAGCAAAAGGGGACAAGAGCATGAAGGCGAAGATCTCCCAATCATTTATCCTGGCGGTCCATTGGGCTTTATGGTTATCAAGGAATCATTTCCTGTTTAGAAGGACAAAGATCTATATCAAGAATATATGGGAAGTGGTAACACACTTCATCAAGTTTTAGGGCCATTGCTGTTCACGGGCTAGGCGGGTCTCCTTCACAGGGGGAGTACTTCTGATTGAGGAATAGAGGTTATATTTGTGGACTGTACTCCAAACAAGTCATGCCTGTTCAAATTTCTTTTGCTTGCTCACCATACGCCCCGTGAAGCAAGATTATTAAAGTCCATAGAAATGAAATCTTAAGATTAATAAATAACTTCCAAACTATATAAATTTATATTTTCCAAACCTTGGTCAGTGTCAAATAGCAATCAAAGTACCTTCTTCCAGGCTCATCAAAACTTCCATATGGAGAAGCCTGGAGTGGATCACTGACTTCACCCAGAAGATCTACAATTGCAAAAATCTGCATTTTCTCAACTTCTGTTATGTCCCTTATGCAATTGGTTTTCTTCTCCAAACTGCTGATAATTCCACCAAATTCAGATTTCTGTGGAATGGACGAGAATATATTCTCAGAAGCATTGGCTGCTGAATTACCTTCTCCAAGCTGTAATGAACTTCCATAGATCTGCACTCCAGACTTTTGCAAAGAGCCACCCCATTGCAATCCTTCATTATGATCACTTGAGGAGAAGTTTTCCTCATAATGTTTGGACAAATAAAATTCCGGAAAAATGGAACCATTGTCCTTCCTGCTCGTATTGGAAGTTTGATCAGAATTAAGATATCCACCAAGATGCTGCAAGGCAGCGTAAGCACATTTCCAGTTACCTGAGAGCATTTCAAGTTGCAATTTCAGTTGTAATATTTATCATATGCTGCTGATATTTAATGCAAGAGTTCATTTTACAATATCCTTATCTGGATGCACTAGAATAGAGTAAGAGTAGACCTTCAGGTCATAATTCATACTAAGTTATATATTAATATAATTCAGATAACAGGAGTGGAAATTGACATTCAAATGTAGCTTCCCATTGAATCAGGGGCAGGCCACTTGAGAAATTCTAAATAAGGCAGTACTGAGAAAATATTTCTTACCATGCATATAAAAACAAAACAAAAAAAGAAAGAAAAGGAAAAAGCATAATTCATGAGTCATGACACATCAAAATCATGCAATGAAAAATTGAAAGTTGTCAAGATTTCCATAAGAGTAGAATATCATATGAGAACTGTGATACAAAAATTACTAATACGCTACAATAATATAATCACATGCTTAAACTATTGCTTGATGTTCCTCCATTAAATAGTAGATTCTTGAACCTCTTTAACAACCCAACAGGGGAAAAGAGCAATGTGCAACATGATTATCCTTTGTTTATAATAATAGCAAGTCCATTCTAATATTTCACACAAGAATATAGTGTATATACATCATTTCAGAGTTTTGGGCCTTTATATGAAACAAAATCAAAAGTCATCACTATACCTGTATTCATAAATAACAGGAGTGCCCTTGGATGATAGATGGGCAAAGGTCTACGCAGTTCATAAGCTATTTCTAGCATGCTGTGGAATTCATTTTTTGTACCAAAACCATATTTCTCCTGATATGTCATCAAACAAGAATTTGTTGCCTTGCCATTTACAGTCGCATTGGTTGCAGGCTGTGTGAGCTTAAAAGTTTCACCATTCTCATTCACTAAACATTCTCTGACACCAGAAGCGCCAGTTTCGGCGAACAAAGAGAAGGGAAATTTTTCATCATCTTCAGTCAGATGGCTGTTGGTGTGATCTTCAGAGTATTTGAGATGGAATTTGGCTTGGTTTTTCTTATCAATGTTGAATGACCACTGGCCAAAATTACTAAAATGTCTCTGATGAACAAGTAAAAGAGTTGCTCCAGGACCCCATAAAAAATTCCGAGCCATGTGAGAGGTACAACACTGTGAAATACAAACCCACTCCTGCATTCCTATTGATGTCCCTGATTTTTCCAAGACCTGACCTGGATATCTCTTCTGGGAATAAATGCGCAACTCATTTGCCATGCACACACCAAGCAATAGTTGGCCATTTCCTATAGACAACCAATTCATAGCAATAACGACACCATCCAGGAATAAGCATTCTTCTATAAAAAAATTCCCGGTATTAACAAGACAAGTAGGCTCCCATATGTAAAGACAAGAACTACCCTCAGAGGTCCCAACACTAACACTTGCAATTTTACTGCCACAACTAGACAAAGCAATCCCATTAACTGGACCTCGGTGCGCCATGAACATACCGACAAGTTCCCAAGCTTGTGGTTGTCCTTTGGATTGTTGAGTTAATGATTCTGAAGTGTTAATTCTCCATAATTTCACTGTGCCATCGCAGTAGCCAGTGGCCATGTGGTATGAGGAAGAATGGCTCTGCCAAACTTGAGAAGCAAGCAATTGATGCACAGATGGCATCAAACCAGCAGGGCAAACAGTAGCAAAGGAAGTAACAAGGTTGTGATAGTGAGGTTCTGGAATCTTTGATGAGCAAAGAACAGCAGAGACATAGTACTTTCTACCATCAAATGGAGTTTCATCTTTCCATGATGGTGAAGTGAGATTATTTCCATCAGCAAAACTACACCCACATCCCTCTCCAGATAAATCAGAGCTGTGAAGCTCAACTTTCCAAGACACAGCGCTAAATCCTTTCATCCATATTCCTAACAACATAAAACAATTAGAGATAAAGGATTTCCCGCAAATGGAAGGTAAAGGTGTGACAGAAATCTTGTCGGGTCCTTCCTCATGAACATGTCCACCAAATGAAATCATGCCTACCTTCTGGCATAAAATCTCTTCTCCTTCTCCTCGAGGAAGTTTAATTAAAAGGAAATCTATTCCTTGTTCATGTCCTAGGAGAAGAACATGACTATCACCTAACCTTGAAGGAGCCCAACACAAGCTTGAATACCTGGCACTTGTACAGATATCTTCAGTTAAAACTTTGCCTATTAGTTTCCAAGTAGGAAAGCCAATTCTATGTGCACCTAGTATACAATTTGAAATGGAAGAATGGGACCACAATAGAAGCCAGCCATAACAATCCAATGACGCACAAAGGCTGATATCACAACTACAAGGGGAGATGGCAACTTGTAATATGGTCCCTGTATGACCATCTTGACTCAAAACAGATCCCGAAAGACATGATAAGCGTCTCTCTCTGCCTTCCTGATATGGATTTACATCCTTTGACAATGCTGCATCATCACTTAACTCCAAGCAGCTGATGGAATTGTCTGGTCGCAACTGAACCAGATTACACAGTTTTGGAGGACCGAAGTGCCTGGTCCTTGAAATGATGGTCTTAATGGCTATTGGAGAGGATTCAAGACTCAAATGGTCAATACTACACTGGCTTTCAGAACTAAAATCAAGCAGGTTCAGTTTCTTCCATAAGTTGACCCTTGGGAACCGCAAGGGAGATATGTCATCGAGACAATGTACAGACCAGAACGCGAGGGAATTCTTGGGTCCCACCCCAACCAACCACTGACACATGCCAACCCAGTCATCTTCAGAATCATCCCTCATCAAAGAGTACTTATCTCCTTCACATTTAGAAATTACAGCCCCAACATCGATTGCCCACATAACAGATATATCTATCCCAAGTCTTCCATCTAAAAATCGATCTACTTCAACCACCGCAACAACATGGAAAGATCGCTTTCCCGATTTCTTGGCCTTCCCATCATCGACTTCACTCCACATTCTCGCAGCACCATCCAAGCAACACGTCAGCAGCACATCCCTTGGCGGACGTGAAACACATTTTTCTAAATCTAAAGCATTCACCGGCCTCCACTGGATTCCTGAGACAAATTGCGGATGGCATAACTCCACTTTTGCATTGCCATAATATACCGATACACGCTTTACTGCCTCTTTAGAGGAAATAGACGGATGGCACCCCGTCGCCACGAATCCTTCAACAGACCATGTCGCGGAAATCAGACTTTGGGGCTGATCCGCTATCGATTTCCAGACCATTTCCCAGGAATCATCCTTCCTTTTCCATGAAACAATATCGATCCCCGTCAAAACCAGTCCATCACCAGAGCCTGTCCACCCTATCGCCTCAACAAAAGAAGATTGTACGAGTCCCGCAATCTGCCTCCAACAGAGAATACCTAGAAAAAATGAAATTTTTTTACAACAGCATTCAATTTTGCTCTCCTGATAAACTATAATAACTCAAATTGAGTTCAACAAGATAATCGCTACACATTGAAGAATTCTGACTGCTTTTAATACAAAAAAACATCTTCCATTAAAACTACTATGAATTCGCTCACCCGAGGAATCACCATGGTCAGGCAAGTACACGCGCACGGTGTTCCCCGAAGCGGCGGCGATCAGACCGTCCGACGGCCGCGCAGGGCACCAAGAGACCGAATTCACGTCCTCAGCCGTCGCATGCGACGGCCCGGGTGGATCGATGACCTGCCGGAAGAAGGGACCGACATCGGAGGCGGCAGAGGAGGAGGAGGAGGAAGGAGAGGGGAAGTGAGAGATGACGAGGAGGGAAGAGGCGCCATAGGCGATCCAGGGGAAGCCGGCGAAGTCGTCGAGGTAGTCGAAGGAGGAGGGGCGCCGGTTCGGCGCGGGCGGTACTTGTTGCGATCTGATCAGATCGAGCGGCAGATGGTCGTGGACCTCCATTGGAGCACCAGCGGTGCCGCTGGTGCTGGTCTCCTCGGGCATGGTTGAGGAGGCGGTTTTGAGAGAGTGAGTCGAACTGTCGGAGAGAAGCTTTGTAAGTACTTCACATTCGGATTCGGGTTCGGTTAAACCGAATCCGAGCATATCAAAACCGAATTTTTCGGGGTTTGGATCAATAGTTTTTTTTGTTTGGTTTTGAGTTTGAGAGAAGCAGATTTTGATATTTCTAACTTTTAATTTTTTTTTTTTTCATTTCCCTTTTTTTATATTAGATTAGAAATTATATTGTTGTTATGTTATTGATATTCATAAAAAATGAATGTACTACCTAGTTTAGTTCGGTTTTTGGATTTTCGATTTGATTTTTGAGTTATATGCGAATTTGATTTGGTTCAATCTGAGTTTGTAAAAAACTGAACTAAACCGATTAAATTGCACCCTTACATGACTCAGTACCACATACACTAACAAGGTGGCTCTATTTGCGCACCTTCCCCCTTGTAAGTATGTTCCCTGTATCTTGATCATCCAATTTAGAAACCCCCAAACATAAACCCTATAATTTAAACAAGTTGTACGTCCCCTTATATTGCAAACCCTCTCTCTCACACCAGTACTCCTCCTGCACCATATCCCTAGCTAAAAAAATTGTTGTTCAACATTTAATTATAACTAGGAAGTTGTTGTTGCATACTTATATTTAATTAAACATGCATGTTTATTTTATATGAGATGGGTGGAGTTACTTATTAAATGAATGTTTTTAAAAGAATATTTTAAAAGAATAGATGGGTGTCTAAATTAGGGTGCGTGGCGTACTTATCAGATTATACTCTTATTTTTATTTTTTATAAACAATCTATTTATTTTACGTAAGGATCAAAATTTGGTCCGATCCATCTGATGGGTGGAGGTACTTATTTAAAGGAATGTTTTTTTAAAAAAATTCTAAAAAATAAGTAGGTGTCTAGATTGGGTGTGTGGCGTACTTATCAGACTATACTCTTATTTTTATTTATTATAAACAATCTATTTATTTTATATAAGGATTAAAATTTGGTCCGATGTGTGCCTCATTATAAGGTCTGAACCTGATCCACGAAACAACCTGTGACGCCCAACCGTTGAGAGGGAGGCCCAATAGTCCCAAGATGTTCATGGATTGAGTGAAGATGAGGAGATAGTATGTGCTTATATGTGAGCACAGTTCTTACACACCAAGATGCGTTTTAAACCGTGAGCTCATTTGGAGGTAAAATGAACAATTTCTTGCTGCATAAGTCTGGGGTGTTACAACATCCCTTAAGTATAGATAGATTAATAAGTATCCTGGGGTCAAGGCTGTCCGGGCCCATGCTTCAAACCCTTTGATGGGCTAGCAGGCCTATGTGTTTAAAAAACTAAAGGAAAAATATACATGTAGCCCATTGCAGCCTTAAATGTAGTTCATACGTTTTTCCTTTTTTTTTTTTAAATCACTCTTTCTTTAAAATGTATGTTATTATATGAAATAAATATATATTAATATACAATAATGTATTTTTTTTAGTTAAAAAATAAATAAAAAAATCATGTGATAACTCTATGATAGAAGTACAATATAATATTGCAGTATATATTACACTATCATAATGTATCAGGCTACAAATGAGGCTGCTTGTATCAACGCTCAAAACTAAAATCCCTTTCACTCACATGAGTACCCCCCTCCCCCGCCAGCCCGAATAGAATTGGATCGGGCTGGCCAGTGGGTTAGAGTCGGGTCCGTTTGTGTTCACAAGTGTCGGGTTTGTGAGCTTCAGATCAAATGCTGATGATATAAGGAAAGAGCGCTGATATACACAGTCTTTTTTGTAGCCCGTTTTGTAGCTCCATATACTATGATAACGTAGTATATATTGTGTTATCATAGCATATGAGTCATAACATAGTATATGATTGAATTTTTTTTTCATTTTTTCATTATGAAAAAAAATACATTAATGTATCTCAGTATATACTTCATTTCATATAACAGCATACACTTCAAAAAGTGAGTGTATGATTTAAAAAAAAATGATGGACTGCAAGGGGCTGCAAGCCTGCAACGGGGGCTGTGTATATCTTTTTCCTATAAGGAAAATATTAGACTCAACTTTTTTTACAATCCAAACATAGACCACATATGTTTTATTTTTATTTTTTAAAAGTAAACATCATTTAACGAGATATACGCGTTGATAAAAAGTGTATATCGCTCTATTTCAAATTGGATGAATCCCTTAAAATTATAAAAAAATTAACAAGGTATATGCCTCGTCAACGATGTATAAGTTTCACTGGATTTTTAATAATGTATAATGAGACTGCATTTTAGACCGTAAAAAGAATTGTGTGTAACGACACCCTTAATATAAGGGCGTTGTTATATCCAAATCCATTTTCAGTTCCAATTCCAGTCTTATATGCGTCGATAGATTTCTATTAACGCATATGCTCATGTTAATAAGGCATATACTTTGAAATTTTTTTTTTTTACATTTTCTATAAATGCATCCATGTAATTCATTAGAGTATATATTTCATTTTTTATAATAATATGTATCTCATTAGATTAAGTATACTATTTAAAAAAAATTGAAACACATATAAATTGAAATTGAAACTGAAAATAGAGCTGGATGTAACATTATCCTTAATATAAATCCGAAATTGTGGATATGAGACTCAACGTGGATCCAAACTTGATTCATTTGTTTGAGAGTTTGGGTCCAATTCGGATTTACATCAGCCTAGTGTCATAGACCTGGACTTAACCATAAAGTCCCTTAAGGGACACCCTCATGTGAGAAGCTTCATGGAACATTGAAGCCCAGAGAAGATATTTTGTGTGTGTTTTTTTTTTTTTTTTTTGGAGGATAGAAGATATTTTGTTGGTGTGTATTTTTTCATTTGTGACATTTTGTTATTGCCTAACACTGGGTTCCCTGTGATTGTGACAGATATTCGAATTGAATGCATTAGCCAACCAATACAATAAAATAGACCCACACACAAAATAAATAGGCTATCCATTACAAACCCTTTCACAATGCCCCAATTTTACCACCTATTGTTTCTTCAAACTCAGTTCTTTTCTTAGAAATACCCCATCAATGTGTTAATTGAATCATATCATAGCTAGTAAAATTGGTTGGTCAATAATAACCCACTATAATAACTGAAGCTTCTTTTTATACTCATTTCACACATGCACATCCCATTCACAAAGCCTACAAATGGACCAGGCCAATTCAATGAATCATTTAAGTCCAATAAAACCCATCAACTTCCATTGGCAATAAAACAGAACAAATGCTTTAGCCTTTAGGAAAGAAAATAAATAATGCATGAGACCATTTACAGTGTCGCCCAAAATAGTTAAGACAAAGTGGACTCACATATATGATTTGAACATTTCATGAGAACATGTAATTCATGAATTGATAAGTTCCCTGACCAAATCCCCTTCCTCTAATAACCAGAACCAACCCCCCCCCCCCTCTCTTGATCCTTCCTCATTAACAGCAGAATTAGAGGTACAACTTAGACGAATTAACCCCCATCTAACCGACTTTCGGATGGACTAATTAGGTTGAGATTTAGCATTTATATTCAATTTGAATCTGAAACTGAGCAATTCGAGCCTAATTTGGATTGGATTTATTTGAGTAAAAAAATTCAAATATATACATTTGTTTCCCATACATTTTTTGATGTTATTAGCATCACTTAATACTACACATGCACATCCATATGTCACATAAATTAAATATATAATCTCATATTCTCAATGGTGGTTCCTATTAAGGGTGCGTTTGGTTGCGCGATTGTAAAACTGATTCTGTAGGAATCTATAATTGCAAAACTGATTCTGCAGGAAGCTTATTTTCTCAGCTTTTTGAAATCGCAGCTTTTGAACACTATTTGTCTGCAATCGCTGGGTTTAAAACTGCGATTACAAAACTATTTGGTTGCACGATTACAAATGCAGTTTCATGTAATCGCAATCGCGCAACCAAACGCACCCTTAATCTCGGCCCATTAATGTTTATCAACTGCAGTTCGACATTTACCGACTCACCAAAATCAATGCTTAGAGCATCTCCAATGAACATGTTTACTCACTAGTTAATGTCATATGTTTACAAAACATGTAAAAATGATGCTCCAATAAAAGTGTTAAAGGAATGCTAAATGTGGGTCCCACCTGTTATATGTTATATTCCATGCTAATTTTAGCTAGTGCTTTGGTCAGTCAAATGTGGATCCCACCATTCAAAATATTTAAAAAAATATTATTTTGGGTGAGGGAGAGATTTGAGTGGGTAGAGAGGTGGACCCATTATTATCTTGACTAGTTATTTAGCTAATCCATTGGAGTAACAATAACTAATTAAATGAGAGTGTAGTAAATGAGGGTTAGTGGAGGGTTAAAGTATTGACATGACACTTTAACATCTTAGTTAGTTAGCATATTCATTGGAGATGCTTTTACTGAATACAGACTCGGCTTGCATGCTAGCCCAACCTGACAGACAGCCCGAACCCAACCCGAATTGTCGGGTTGGATTGGCCCGATATAAGTCCAATCTTTCTCGGAGTCTGAAACTCTGCATCCCAATTTCGGGCGGGGCTCCTGAAACCCCAATTTTTGCTCCTCGTGTTGGGATCTGGTCGGATCAAAACAGAAAGAAGTGCTTCCCCATCGTGTGAGATCATGGTATTCGTTGTTTCTGGAATCTTGATCTCTCGTTTGATGTGTGTTTTCGCTGATCTGAAGATGTTAGGGTTTTAATAACTGATGATTCTTCAATGTTTTTGCTTTTTGTGTGTGCGATTTTGATGAACAGTCGGCTTTGTTTAATTTCCATTCGTTTCTGACGGTGGTGCTGCTGGTGATCTGCACTTGCACCTACGTCAAGATGCACTTCCCCGCGATCCTCGAACAGCGAACTGGGTATGAATTGAGTGTTTGTTTAAGAATTGTTGATTGTTGGATTTTGTTTGCGTCAGTTCTGAAAAAGTTGATCCAAAACAATAGCTGATTTGTTGTTCTACCTGGTTGCCTTTTTGATGTGGTGGTAACTGGTGGTGGGAGGGGGAGATATGGTTTTGGTGTTCTTCACATGAATCTATGTCAAGAAGAAGTGAGCTTTTACCAAATTTTTTAGCCTAACACAAAATTGGCATGAGGATTTGGTTAATTCTAGTTTGGTTGCCAAATTTTAAAATGTACTTTGGTTTTGCATTATTTATGTTTGCCAAATTAAATTTCATAGCACAAAGCAAAGACGGCTAATTATTTGGTGCATTTAATAAAAAAATATGATATGCTCCACAGTTTTTTAAAAGAAATCTCGTGTGGAACAAAAGGGTAAAAGCTTGTTTGATTCTGATTTTCCCCTCAAAAATTGATCTTTTTCATGGATTCGACTATTAAGATAATGGATTTGATAGTAATTCTGCATTCTTATGTCAATTATGGGCCTTGTAAGACAGTGAATTTTTGAATGACTGCTCTTTTGTTTGTATAGCATTGGGCGGATGTCATACTGTGTCAGTATTTTTTATTACATTGTCCATTGTTTGATATATGGATTAAGAAACAGTTTTTTTTAATGACATTCAACATCTTGCAGATTTCGAGGTTTCTTTTGGAAAGCGGCAAGAATAGGTATGATTTATGATTTTTCATTGTTTACAATGTCAGAATGGTGAAGTATGATGATATTTTTACTGGATGCTTGCAGTCTGTATTGAGCCTAAATATAAAAGTCTAAGACAAAGTTTTCTTGCACTATGATGAATTTTTCTAGGATGGGTTCATCATTGAACTTCTAATTTTTTTTTGTGTTGAAACCAGGAGTACTTTTATCGTTGCCTGGAAAACCAAGTTCTCGCATGCTTATTTGTAGTTTATTTGATTCTGAGGGGCTTTCACTTGATTTAATTAATTAGGGGGAGCACCATACTTCATCCAAAAAAAAAAGTGGTGCTGGAGATCTTGTATAGAGTCTGCCTTTAGCCCCTTAGATTGCAATGCAGATTGCAAATCTAAGTTGGGACTTAGAGTGTTATTTTTAAATTATAATTCTAGTGTTTTTTTTTGAGGAATGGTGCTCCCAGTTGATCCGTTGACCTCTTTCCATTGAGGTGGGAGGTGCTTAGTTAATAATTCTAATGTTGAAATTAGGAAAGATGTTTTTGAGGTTCAGCCCAATGTACTAAACAGTAATGTTGTTGAGAATACTCAAGGAGTAATAAGCTAGATATCTGTAGGAGTAATCTTGAGGTAGTAATTAGAAGATCTGTAAGGAAACCTTCTTCAACTTAGTCAACCAACATCTCTTTCAATGTACTAAACTCGAGGGTCATGTGAACTGTGACATTAGATTTACATGGGTAATTGCCTGTTGGACCTTACCTAATTCATGTAGAGCAAATTTGATTGAAGTTTACAGTTGTTTAAAATAGAACTCAAATCTGTTTAGAATCTTTGTATAGGATGTGGTAGAGGTCATTTTGATGGAAATTTTGCTTGCAAGAATACAATAAAACTAAGATGACAGAATTTGTCACTGGTTGCCCATTTTATATATTTATCTTATTCCCGTTTCAGTCATTCTTTTTCCATTGGTAAAGCTACTATTTATAATTGTCTGGAAGTGACCATCCTTTTTTTTATTTCCTTCATGATTTCCCAAACCCATAACCAATGAATCTGCTTATAAGTCTTCTTTTGCCATGCATCTGCTTTGTTTTTCCCTGCATAACAAGTGTTAAGCACTCTTTTTCATGCTATGTATAATCTTATTTTGGGGAGTCTGTATGTCAGTGACGTGGGTGTCAACTGCATTGAGTATTGGTGTTTTCTTGGAGATAGTCCTCTCCCTAAAAACACACACACAAAAAAAGAGAGGATAATTGGGTAAAAAAAGAGAGAAACCCCCTCTTTTCCCCCTCCCCGTCTTCCTATCCCTCTTTGATTTTCCCCCTCTTTTAGGAGGTAATGACTTAATGCAATCCCCTAGTACTTTACTCTGTAAATAAATTTGCAGGTGGTAAAAAATCCCACCTTTATTTGAAAGAAGAAAAAAATCTTGACGATTTCTACCAAATTCGGAGTCAATGCTGCATGAAATCTTTCGGTTGAAAGAACTCTTTATGGTCAACCCAAGCTGGATAGGATGCATGAAATGCGACTTACATAATTTTTTTTTGTAAGTAATATATTTTATTGCCATTCCAAAGTGGATATTCAAAACTACAAAAAGTGTGGTTTCATACAAAAAGTAGACTGCTCTGTTGATCCATCAACATTTCCTAAAAGAGGGAAGACTAGTCCAATCTACAATGCATCCCCTTAAGATATGATGATTTCACAACACAGCTATCAACATAACCCAAATTTCAAAACATCAAAAGCAACTCAAGTTTCTATAACGGTGCAATCCATAGTCATTTTAGATTGCATCTCTGATAAGTGATAGACCATGCCTGCCTTATCTTCATCAACGATCAGCCTGAGTTCCCCAGGTCAGTCTACCACAGTGAAACTGCCCATTCCCAGCCTTTCCCTATATCCAGCAAGCCAGTCAGCATCCCTGTTTCCCTCCCTGTGTATATGTGAGATATGCTATTCTTTCAGCTGCTTCAGACCCTCCTGTATTTTCCTGCAGCTGTCCAAGGTGGATATCCCCTCTTGAGAATCCAACAGATAACAACCTTTGAGTCTAACTGATGCAGCGTGTAACCACGCTCTTCTACGGATCCGTTCAAAAGAACGAAATCAGTAGGCTCCAACGGCGCTGTTGATTCTTCAAAAGCATGCCAGGGGTTAGGCTTCAATAATCTACTACTTCAGATGAAATACTAGAGAATTGAAGGTCTTTGCAATTGTTAGTACTCCTAACAAAATACAAAAGATAAATAAACTGAATTTCAAATATCAAAATTTAAATAATCAATAAGTTTCACTAGCTTATTTATAGAAGAGAATCCCAACAAACTAGTATCTCAACTAATTATCTTAGTCTAACAAACAAATCTAACAGATCTTTATCTAATCCTAACTAAAATTCAAATTGAATTCAAATAATGATTTGGAATTCAAATCTAAATATAGTAAATTCTAACAAAGAAATAAAATCCTAACAACCTCAAAACAACCTAAAAATAGTAAAAATAACTTTGAACCGTCGATTTGACCCCAAGACGATCTCAGAACGCTTCGAAAAATGGCGTAGTGG
This sequence comes from Acorus calamus, assembly GCA_030737845.1. Classification (NCBI taxonomy): domain Eukaryota; kingdom Viridiplantae; phylum Streptophyta; class Magnoliopsida; order Acorales; family Acoraceae; genus Acorus; species Acorus calamus. The sequence goes on along the minus strand of CM060877.1, from coordinate 27,306,908 downwards.
CGTAGCGACTACTCCTGTAGGGCTCGTCGATACGAACGCGTGGACATATTATAATAGTGATTTTGATCTACGGTTCAAAAGTTATGGCTGTTTGAAGTCACGGTGCTCCCGATTCATCAAGATGTCCCTTCTTCTTGTGTTCCGTTTGATCTCGGTCGTCTATGTATTGTACGGCTATGATGTCTGCATCACCAACTCAAAATATACACGATTTATATTAGATTTAAGCATGTTTGGAGACCATTTTCCATCCTGTAGCCTGTAGAGGCAGCAAACTTCAACTGCTTGGACAAGTTCACCATCGGAGCCTCTTATAATTGAGCCAAACCGCACTCTCTCCGTGGTCAAAGAACCATATGAGTTCGCTTTGAACCATCCTGTTTGGGAGATTCCAGATAACATCCTGCAGTGGAGTAAAATGAATTTCAAAATTTTCACTGATCTTGGCTTGTACATCTTGTACAGCACCTTTCAATGTAACATTAGAGAAGGTCATCTTCATAGAAATTTTTATCAGTCTGATTGTGCCATCTTTTGGTGCCTCTTTTGCCTGAAAACATGTGAGTTGCGCTCCTTCCATAAATACCATGTAGTAGTGGTATACATAACCTGGAGAATGAGTTTAATATTGCCTGTAGCAAAATAATCCATCCATTCTATGAAGTCCTGAAGTGTTTTGTCCGTCTCTTTTGAACTTTCAATTGCCTCAAGAGTTGAGTTTATGTGTGATGAATAGAGAATGTAAGGAAGATGTCCACTCCAGGGTTTGAATGACATAGTTTGCATGTACTTTTCATACAAGGCCTAATGCACAATGACTATGCTTTGGTGTCTGCAATGGTTGCCACAACTATTTGGACCACTCGTGTGAGATTGGAGATTAACAAAGAAATTTCCATGCTTCTGTGATGGAGAGTCATCCTTTTTTACTGAGTGACCATATTAGTTTGTCTGGGCCTAACCCACCCACAATGACCTGTCTTGCATATGTTGGTTACACATTTAAATGGAATTTTAACCAGTATCTGTCAGCCATTTTACACGTGGCACCATCTCTAGAGCAACATGTAACTCCAAATTTTATCCTCAAAAAAAAAACATGTAACTCCAAATTTTATCCCATCAAATGGTGTTGGCTATAGTGAATGGGCAGTATGACTTCTTGTAAAAACCTGGAAATAAAAAACAAAGAAAGAAACCCAGATGAAATTTGTAATGCGAGACCAATGTTTTATGCAGCCTTAATGCCCTATATGTTAGTACCTTATTGATGTTTATAGTAATTATGTGATTCAATCTGCCTTAGTCATCTCTGATAGAGGCTAACCTCTATGCCTTGGATCAGGTGAACGCTTGAGTCCTTGGGTGTCACTGGGATGCCTGGCGATGAGCATCTCCATACTGGTTTTCTGATTGTCCGTGGACACCTGATTGTTGTAGAGCAAGGTTGTTTGGAATTTTATACAGGATTCTCTGGTTTGAAGATATGGGAGATGTTATTGGTGTGTTGTCGTCATCAATACGCTTTACATGCATCGTTTTCTTAAAATTCCATCGGTATGTGAATCATAGAGGTTCTACAAGTTCTTTGTAATCTGATGATAACATATTTAACCACTGATATTTATTGCCATATCTCTAGTTGTTCTGTTTAGTGTTTCAGTGTTCTGAGACTTTTGTTGAAGGGGTTTGAATGTAAAGTCACTATGGAAGAGTCAGAGCCATGTTTCATCGTCATCTTTCTTTTCAAGATGCACACCTTTTAATGTGCCTTTAATGTGAAATTGAAACCCACATTTGAGTGACTATAAATAACTTATTTTTAAGAATTTTATGGTAAATTTCATAGGGATCAACCTGCTTGCAAATTGTCACTATCAAATGGAGATTTTTTTTAAAATTGTTGTCTTTTGAGTGCAAACAATTCAGGGAAAATTTAAGTTGTTCATTTAGATGGTGTTAGGTGCATGTAATATGGCAATGAATATTTTGGTTTTTTAGTGTTGGGTAGAATGAAAGTAGTGGTTATTGCTAGATTTCAGTTTTCATTTCAATTAATAATTAACTTAATAGTCAAGTAAGGCAGGTTGTTTACATGTGCTTACCATGAAAATAATCCAAAATACCCTTTTTTTTGCTTGTTCCAAGCATAGTCATAACGTTTTCCACATTACACATTGGCCAAACAAACTGTTCATTGTAGTGTGTCTAATATGTTCAGAATCCTGATATTAGTTTCTTTTAGATGGTTTACCATGTATAATTTTTTAAAAAATTAGGTCTGTTTCGTCTTTGCATCACGATTAAATTATCTCCATGTTTATAGTACATAGACTGAGCAAGGGTTTGGTAACCTTGATTTGTTTCACAGCCCTGTCTATAGCTTAGAGATCGTCCCTATTCGTCTATGCATAATATATTTTCATTGCAATATATATTTCATTAATATAATATTTGAATTTTTTTAGCAAACGAGATTATATGGGATTAGATATATCATTTTCTCTGAAGTCATGCCCCAATTTGAGTAAAAAATTCAAAAAAAACCTTATTTTGCGAATAATTTTATACAGTACATTTTCAACCCCAAATAGCCTGCATTCATATTATTCTTTTTCATCACCAATTATAATATATATTTTTTTAAAAGATGAAATATATAGTTAAATTAATTATATGAACTTATTTATGAAAAAATACATGTGACAGTTCATTTTGTAATTTATTTGTACTTTATTAGTTAGAATATATATTTCACCGATTTCATGCAATGCAATGGATTATAATCTGCTCTGCCTCCGCTTCAGTGAACCATTAAGCTTCACACATCGAAATAAGTACAAGATATATAGAGTTACAAACAGGGCAACAAACAAATTACATTTTCCCTCTAATCAAACAAAGACATTCTTCATCATAAACTGTACACGAATCTAATATTCTAAAATCAAAATCATCTACTACCCAATGATCAAACCACAAACATTCTCTAATATGAGTTGGAAGAGATTTTATATATCACTTGTGAATTGTGTGGTCTCTCTTAATTGATACTTATTAATCACATTCTTCGATGCCCTAGCAACAAAATCCAAAGTTGAAACCATGTATAGGTCCACATTTGCAAAGGAATATAAACAAACTTCATGCAGAACACAATTAGTCAATAAACCTAATGCTCATAAGAATCTGTGGGGCACTGAATGAAATCTGTTAAAAAAAAAGAGCACAGAAAGGGACAATAAAAAGTGGCAAGAGACAGGGTCTATCACTTCTTCTTTCTTCCCCTCTTTTCTGATTTGGAAGACCCCGTGGCAGAAGCCGACTTGGAAACCCCGCGTTGGAAGAGCCAGAAGACTCCTGTCTCTTGGCCCTGACTTTAGGTATCAATTCTGCGACCCGAATCATTAGTTGTTTCCCTGTAATACATTATAGTGACAAGTTAAGAGCTATTGAACATATTGTGGAGCACTTGGCCGCGTATATCATCCCAAAACAAATGTACTATGAAGGATTACTGGTAATAAATTATAGAAATGCAGTGACAACTACAGATATTATTACAAGGTGCTGCTACACCCAGTCATTCTTGCAATCCTACCCCACTAGATGGAAATCTCCAGAGAGTATAATAGTATATAATCCATTAGGTGAGTATTTACTCGACTAGGGAAAATGCAAGAAGTTACGCATTCAATTCATTTGAGTATATACTTCTTTTTGTCAAAGTATGGACTTTATTAGACAAGTATATACCTTTCAAAGAATTCAAAACAATTTAGGACTATAAATGTAACTTAAGGAATGACTAAGTGTAAGGTTTTCGATTAATATATGTATGTTTTAATTATCTCAGATGCATACCCAAGCAAAAATAAGAAGCTCAAGTTAACATGCACATGAAAAGACTAAAGAGGTTTGATCCAAGCAAAGATATTAGATGGCGTGCATTGCTCACTTGTTAAGATGATGGAATTCAATTCCCAGAGAGTGAGGTGCACAATATTATATTAACAAGATTACCATCTCAAGTGATGGTAATATGATTGTGGGGGTGATTTTTAATTAATTCATTATAAGCTTTCTGGTTCGTTTTTAATTTTCTTCTATTGGAGTGGTAGAATTGTTATCTGCTGCCTCCCATGATGTGGTGTCTTCCCACATTTTTTTTTAAAAATAAAATAAAATAAAATCCCAGTTACCAGTGGCAGGGAAAAAAGTTCTGCTATTCAGATATCAGGTTAATACATTAAAATGGAGGATCATTCATGTGTCTTCAGGTGTGAGTTTTATTTTTTTATTTCTAAAGAGGGATTCACAAGGGATGTTCATCATCCTGGTGTATGTTCTCTGCAGGTGATGGTTGCCACAATATTTTTCTTTTTTAATAGATATTGTAAATACAAAAAAACTAGAAAGAGAATATACGAATAGCGGAATCAGTTTGGTGCCAGACATTTTCAAGTAAATTGACTTGCAATTGGGGGATCAAACTACAAGAAGTGGTCGAATATCAGGAGAAAAAAACACCAATGTAAACTCATAATGGAAACTTGCAAATTAGAAAGCCTGTTAAAGCATCAATATATAAAGGTTTCCAGCTCAAGTGTCACATCATTGTTAGAACAATTTTATGTATGAAACTACAGCACTAGTTCACAAAAAATTAAACTGTGATTATTTTCTAAGCTGACCAGTATATGCTGTTATATGATTTTACATCTGACATCAAATGTGTTACTCCAAAACCCAGACAATCTAGCAAAACAATACAAATTTAGTGCAAGGCTTTGACGGTGATGGTGATGATCATTTTGTAAGAAACCAATAAAAAGATAAAATGAAAACCTTTACAGACAGAATGGAAATATAGCATAGAAAGTCCATCTAAATATGTAACTATTCAAACTTTAATTTGTCATAAAGAAATCAAGCGTTGAATTTATAAACACGACATAAATAGGGTCATAGAGCCTGAATCAGGCCAAAAAGAATAGGTAATAGAAGAAGCAATAATCTCCCAAATGAAGAAATTCCACTGGTACTTTATGGGTGACTGGTCTTTTAAACAAAAGACAAGGACCTGACTGGAGACTTCCTGTTCAATACCAGATTTAAGCGCGTCACATCCAAAAGGTTTATACTTGATGTTTAAGGAAATAGACATAGATTCCCTGTTCAACACAAATATGGTATATACCCCAGACATGGATTATCCCTAGTGCCTCATTAATTTGTTCACTGGTTTTTATTTTTAATTGTGCATCCTTTGGAGGTTGATAGGGGGTGAGTTTGGCTTTTCAATTGGCAGGGATAATGTGGTTGAGATTGCGATTATGGAGAATTACCGTGCATTTGTGATTTTTTGGTGCTAAATTACTCCATTTATATACTTTTTTTAACTAATGGAAAGGGTCCAAAAAAGATACACTAACGAAAAATAGAGACATCTATGGAAAAACACAGAGATATCCCATGTAGCCCTGCATAAAAAAAATTCAACGTGATCGTCAATAAACTTGGAGCTACCTTCCACATTCTGAATTTCTAAAGCATGCAGATAAACAACTAAGAAATGGGAACCACATGACTATGCTTGTAATCAGGTCTAGTTCCAATCAGAGACAACTACCAAGTCAATGTAAAACCTATTCTTTTCGACTAATCTAAAGTTTTTTTTTGGTGGGTGACTAATCTAAAGTTGATTCAAACTTCTCTAAATACTTAATAGCCCCTCTTAATCTTTATGTTTCTTGTGGGATATGAACCCAGGGCTTCAGCTTTCAAAGGCTTCTTATGCATTCAACATTCACTACCCAACTCTAGTGATGCTTTTAGTATGCAATAACAAAGTGTACTAGTTATTTATTATAATTTTCTTAAAAGAGTAAAATGCAAGCATATCGGTCGAGAATACATCATGCCTGACCTGCATACACATTTCAAGCCTCAACAAATCCTACAACTAAACCCAACAACGGGGCGGTTAGTCATCTACTTGAACACATTAATTAAAGTTGAGCATAGTTTTGTAAAATTAAACAACCAATGCATATGACAAGCTTGGTAACCTAGGTGTTCTAGAAAAAAAAACACTACATATACAAATTGGGTATGGAAAAAATGTGTATATAAAGGGGACATACAAATAACTTGTGTAGTGCACCCGAATTCTGTAGGAATTTAAGTATTTAAAATATGAAACCAGAGAACCAATGCATGAAAAAATCAGTTTTTGATCACAACATACAATTCAATAATAGACTCCAATTAAAAGAAATCCCACAAATTCACAACGAATGAATCACCGATTGATTCCTCTCTTTCCAACAAAAGAGAATCCAATAAAAATCAAACGAAAACTTACGTGAAGCGACCGCCGGATTGTAAAACGATCCGTCCTCCCTCTTAAGCTGAAACCTCACCCTCCCCCTCTGCATGAAGTCCCTCGGATACGCCTTATCGATCTGCCGCCGCCACAACAACAGACCAAACCGAAATCGATCATCAATTCAACAAAGACGGGATCTTTTAGAGGGCCAAAATGTGGTCTTACCTCGATCGCGAAGGGGATCTTGAGGTAGGCGAGGCAGTCGCCGATCTCGATGCACGTGGGGTTCTCGCACCCCTTCTCCGACCCGATCCGACGGCCCTCCGCGATCGTCTTCTTCGAGTTGATGTAGATCGGGTAGAACACGATCCATCTCTTTATGTTCGGCGCTTGATCTACCTCCATCGAACCCTAATTTTTTTCAATTTTTTTTCGTAGATCGAGATCGAAAACCCTAACAAAAATTCAGAAAAGCCAAAAAACGGTGGAGCGAAACAAAGACGGATTGAGTCATTGAAATTCGATTTGGACCGTCCATAATAATTCCACTGAATCAACGGCTAGAAAGAGAACTAATTTTAATCTTTTGTAGACGAAACAATCCACATTGTCTGATGCTTTTATGTAAAACCTAATCCGTCCGATCAGTGATCTTCAACCTTAGAAATTGGCAACCCATTTGAATGTATAGGACCATATGATAATAAATAGTCTTTCCCACGCATGTGCGTATAATAAAAAAAAATTCTCCCCACGATCAATACCTTTATTTTTTTTTCAAATTATTTATATAATATGATATAATATTTATCATGTTATATATACATAAATATTATAATAATTTTTTTAATAATAATTAAATAAATCATTCATATATTTTATTATGAAATTACATATAAAAGAAATATGTTAAAACTGAATTTTTTTTTATATATATCTCTTAACCAATTTTATATTGTTAAAATATATCATTTGAAACTCTAAAACCAACAATATTACTTGAATGGATAAAACAAATAATTGCATATACAATTTAAACTCTTTTGAATAGTATAATCGGAAATAACAAATAATCAATGATATTTTGCTAAAATATGATTTTTAGGGTTATATATACAAAAACAAACAATTAAGATCTAGGGATATGGATGATATTATACAAAAAAATAAAGAATTAAAATATTTTTAAAATTATTTAAAAATTCATAACTTTTCAATTATAACTCTCGTTTGGGTGATCAATATCTTGTTGGAAATTTTTTTTTTATATACATTTATGATCATAGAATATGTTTTTCCTAAAAATGACTATTTCACAATGAAAATTGAGATAAAATATTGCAACTCATACTTGACCCAAAATTAGCTATTTATCACTTATATTAATCTAAATCTATTAAAAATAATAAAAATAAATGGATATGATTATGTGGCACGATAACCATCATTCATTCAATATATCTTAAAAAAATTATTAAAAATATTGAGATTAATTTGGTGGATATGTATATGATATTATCCAATTATATATATACACAAATATGAACAGATGGATTTTTTTTATCTTTATCCAAATATAAAACTAATAAAAATATTTTTTTATTCTCAACGTTAATCTAAAATCAAACATAATTAATAACTAAGGTTTGAAAAATGAAAATGTTACAAATGAATGGATTTAAAAATTTACTCTCTTTCACTTAATATAATAAAAAAACAAACACTTACACTCATTACCATTATATTTTTATTTAAGATAAAATAAAAATACTTTAAAATTACTATTTTATCATTCTATTAATTTTTTAAATATATATAAAAAAGCTTATGAATTAACTTTGGATTTCACGTTGGGACGAGTGGGGGCCACTCAAATTTTTTTTTAATATAACCCCCAAAGCTTGAGCGAGGCCGCAGAGCTTCAAAGTTGTCTTCACCACCCGTCTGATGGTGTTCGTCATGAACGGCAGTGATTGATGTTACCTGTTGATCTTTCTTATCAGTGCCCAATTTTTTTTTTTTTTTTTTGTATGGAGGTGGCATAAGATAGAATAAGAATAAATAAACTAAAAAACACATTTTTTGTTGGTGATGAATAAATGAGTATAACAGTATCAAAACATGTGATAAATAAATTGATATATTTTAAATTTATTTTTATTTCATCTAATTTATTATACTACATATGAGACTCATGTTATTTTTTAAATGAATACTGATATGTTTTTTTTTTTATTTCATCTAATCTTTAGAATTGCCCCAAAAGACTGAAGTCCACACCCTCATCAATCTTTAGAATTATCCAAACATCCTCATTGTACATTTGAAAATGAAATCCTCACCATCCCTTCAATATGTAATCTCACAATTCCTTCAAGTAAGTCCACCCCTCAACACCGTTGATTTGATGTCTCCCTCTCCATCTTTTCTTTTAGTGTCTCACTGTCTCTCAATGACTTCATGATTTCCATCCATTTTGAAATGATGATCTCAACTAAACCCAAAATTTATGATGGATTGTATCTTAATTTGTCATGGTTTTCAGTCGAATTTCTTTTTGTATCTTAATTTGTTACGGTTTTCAGTTGAATTTCTTTAGCATGTTGAGTAAACATGAAGATTCAAAAAAAAAAAAAATGTAAACAGATTACACATGCATTCATGGTCGGTTTTGCGTGCCTAAGCAATTTTATTCGGTACATCAAATATTGTTGAAAAGATCACACTGTGGATTAAAGTAAATAAGAGATTTGTGTGATTTGACAAAGGTTCCTTACATTCATAGAGGGGGTTGAAATTTTCTATTAATTATTTGGACTATAGAACTTGTGCGATGGACTACAAATCCGACTCTCCTTTTCAAAATCAATCTCTAAATAGTCACCTCACAAAAGAGTATATATAACATCATACAAAATAAAAATGCTCCCACACGTAATACTAAATTACAACAAGAAATATGGAATTACAACATTGATTTGTTTATTGCTCTGGTCCCCACTAGATATTATTTTTTTCATCTTGACCCATTCACCGTGACTTGAGATGGAGCATTTTTTGTTTTGGACTCATATGAGAGACAAATCTAAAGACATATAATTTGTATGACATTTTCATAGACTAGTTCCTTGATTTGATGTCTCAAATTAAGCTTATTGTTTTTTTTTTTGATTGGTCAGGTGGAACTCGAACTCTCGACCTCCTTTTAGGGGAGGGTGCGTCTTGATCACTCCACTGGGGAGGGTCTGCTGCAATTAAGCCTATTGTTGAGACCAGGGAGTGACAATCTTAAGTTGACTTGATTAAGAGGGTGGGTAACATTGATGGAATGTCTTTGTCATGGTTTGAAAACTTGACTTCATATTTTTTTTTTACAATGCAAATGCTAGAGTATAATAATTTCTATTATTTCATTATTTATTATTTTATTTTTTATCTAAAATTTTCTCTTTGATCAAGGAGTTCTCAACTGGGGCGAGCAAACGGATTTCACGCGAGCATTTACGCAAGCGGACTCGACTAGATTCGCTTGAAAATATAGTCGAGCATCTCACGGTCTGGCCCCCCTTCCCCACATCGACCACTCACTCACCTTCCAGCACCACAATCGCGGCTCTTCTTCTTTTTTTTTTTTAGCAAGACATCAATGCGACATGCACATCGACATCATATCGCATCCGCGCAGATTTCGTGGATAGACCGTTGAATATCGGTTTGGATTACACGATTCCAATGAGCATGTCCCTTATTATGATATTTTGTCATTAATTTTTTTAAAAATGTAAATGACAATTTTTAATATGTTATCTTGAAATAATAACATCTGACGGTCACAAATGTATTAGACAATCAAATTGTTCAACTGACCTAACCCAATTCCTTCCCGGTGCCACTAAGATTTCTATTGCAGATCATATCAACACGCGTATCTATGCGTGATTTCTGTGGATTTTGTTCCGCGCGCGAGATCGGCATTACCCATTCACGCGCAGTGGCTCAACCTGTAAGATTTCTTCCATATATGAAATTTTTTTAATGCAAATTCCAATTTCTCAAGACCACAAAAGTCGTGCTTGCGGGTCAAAATACTTTTATTTTTTGATAAGTTGTTTGTGTGTGGAAACTTATCCAGCATTTATAGTCCTTACTATTGCTCTGTAGAAAAACAGGATGAACAAACTATATGTCCTATATATAGATCTCCTTCAATATATCATATAAATACTTTTTGGGAATGAATCATGTCATCATGTGCTAGTGGAAGAGATGCACGGCTTCATATAGATATCATACAAGTACAACACCAGCTCTTTGTATTCTTAAAAAAAAATAATTGAAATTACATTGCTCACTAATATCCAGGCCTACATCAATTATTATACATACATTAATAGGTACTTGATAGAACAACCAGCGATCACTAATGATTTCTCAAGATCATTTTTCTCAAACACTGAACTATGCAAAGGGATTTGGTGGCACTGACAAGCTCTGCAAGTCACCTTCAAGCATATGAATGACCCTAGACATGCAAGGTCTATCCGCCGGGTTACACTGCACGCACCACAATGCCACAATTGCGAGCTTCTTCGCGATCTCCGGCGCATCATTCGCTACCACATCCACAACCACCTCATCAAGATCCTCCCCTCGCACCAATTGATCGTACGCCCACTCGGGGAAGTAGACCTCGCTAGCATTCTCCACGGTCGGATCGATGTTCCTCTTCCCTGAGACCATGTCCAACAACAACATGCCAAAACTATAGACGTCCGATTTGTAGGACACCATGCCGAAGCTCCTCGAGTAGACCTCCGGTGCAATGTACCCCATCGTGCCTATCATTGCGGTCATGGTCACCATGCTTTGATCTTTCGAGCACAGTTTCGCTAGACCGAAATCTGAGATTTTGGGATTGAAATTGTGGGTTAGCAAGATGTTGTGGGGCTTGATGTCAAAGTGAAGGATGCGTTGGTTGCAGCCTTGGTGCAAGTACTCAATTCCTCGCGCGACTCCAAACGCAATTTCATGTAGCTTCTTGAAGCTCAGCTTCCGATGACCTGTTTTGTTTTCTTTGAAGAAGATGTACTTATCTAAAGAGTCATTTGGCATAAACTCATAAACGAGCGCACGATGAGCCCCTTCGGAGCAGAAGCCGAGTAACCGAACAATGTTGAAATGGTGGATCCGTCCAATTGTGGCCACTTCATTGATGAACTCATCTCCGTTGGTGGTGGATGTCTTCAACAATTTCACTGCCACGGGTATCCCATTTGGAAGCTCGCCTTTGTAGACGCTCCCGAACCCACCTTGGCCCAGCTTGTGCTTGTATTTCTTGGTGATCTTCTTGAGGTCAGTGAGAGTGTACCGTGTCAACTTTGTGGTATTGTAACCAGCGAGAAAGGCCTCAATCTTTACGCGCAACTCCTTTTCCTTTTCTGATCTTCTTGTAATGTAAATAGCAACTAATAAAATCGGAGCTATAACTACAACCACTCCACTGATAGAGGTACCTAATAAGAAAAACCAAAAACAGGACAAGATATATATAGTGGGCTAATTGGGATAGATGGTTCTAATGTTTGAAAAGACGAATTCAAGAATCTCACCTGCAATCAGGGGAATACGTGATCCTGCATGCATCCATATCAGAAAAAGAAACAATTAAATCTGGAACCAATTGAACCAAGTTTCAAATACATGGAAAATTTTGAGAATCACTCACTGTGATAATATTGAACGCAGACCGTGTTGTTTGTTGTCTGGTTGAATCTGCAGAATTTTCCGATTTCTTCACAGTCATGACAGGACTGTAGAATGTCCAAAGAATAAACAAGAACCACCTCTTTTCTTTTCATTAGTTTATCAACCGTGCACACGAAATCGCAAGGAAGTTCGAAAAGTAAGATATCATACCGGGAAACATAACCACTGGAGCTTACATCGGAGATTTTCCTACAAACGTACGGCAGCTCTTCCATTCGTACAAACCCTGCCGCTGCATAAATTGATTGATCAGTGCCATTACTAAGACAAGCTATCGGACCTACTGTCCCTTTTGGCCTCCATTCCGGTGCAGTCCATAAAATGTTCCTTGGGCATCTTACAAAAGAGAATACCCCGAGGTTTGGCGAAAAAATGGAATTGGTGAAATTGAGAGAGAGAAGTCCTTGCCATGGGCATTCGGACCACGACTCCCCGCCCACGATAGTGATGGTATCATGCAAATAATCAATAGCCCTCACGCTGAAGTTGCCGCCCGATGGGAGGTTTAGAAGTGTGGTGGCACCTGAACATGAGAGTTCAAAACCTTTAAGGCCGCAAGAACTAGGCTGAGAATCAATGCGGAAGGGGAATCTGATCAGGGGGCCTTTGTCGTCGCACTGTGATGGTGGACAGACTTTAAAGAAGTCATCTATTTGTCCTTTGGTATTGCAGAATAAGTGAAAGATGATCAAAATTGCTAGGCACCATGACATGGTTTCACAGCTTCTCTGAGCACACAAAAAAAAAAAAAAATCAGGAGTGACTTGAGGAAGATGAGGTTTTTGAATTTTATGGACCGATGACTATAGACCAAAATAAGCTTCACAGTCTTCCTCAGAAAATCAATGGTCCAAGAATTTGATAAGTCAATGGTCCAAATTTTTTTGACCACTTCGCTGCGTTGGACCATAAGTTTTATCTAATATTTTCAATGGATGGATTATGACATGATTTGTAGATTCTAAACTCTATCAATATATTGCAGTAATCAAGAAATCCAAGAACTCCTGTTGTTAGTTGTGTGGGGAGTACAATGAGAAATCAAGAGTTTTTATTACTAGCTCTACTACTCTCTTTTGGGTTCTTTAGCATCCCCAGCCTTGCCAGGAATCAAAAGCAACTATGCCCTCCTTCTTCTTGCGGAGATATACGAGACATCCATTACCCGTTCCGTCTGAAAGGTGATCCAATCGGCTGTGGCGATCCATACTTTGAACTCTCCTGCGTCGGTAACCAAACAGTTCTCTTCCTCCTCCAAAACATGGAATTCTATGTGAAGGAGATCAACTACACGACAGGTGATCTTCGAATCATTGATGTCGGATTGGCGAACAACAAATGCTCATTCCCTCGCAACCACCTAACCACTCTGCAATTCCAGCCAGATGACCGATTTTGCCTTTCCCTTGAGGATATCGTTTCCATTAATTTTGTATTCTGTTCGCCAGTTATCTCAGATTCTGAATATTTGTACGTTCCTTGTGCAAGCAATTCAAACGAGAAAGCCTATGTTAATAATGGTTCTCTCATGCGTGACCTCAAAAGTTCATGCCGCTTTGTAGCGTCATATCCAGTGAAGGCTTATTATAATTATTATGGATTGGACTTCTCTTCGTTGGCTGGTGTTCAAAGGGTTCTTGCAGATGGGTTCAATTACAAGTGGTCGGAGAAGCGACAGGGTTGCAACGTCTATGGTCTTTTGCCAGAGTGTGTTTTCCAGTGTTTGAAAAATGCAACCAGGTAAGCAGAACAACTTAGATCAAAACACATATTTGATTTTTTTTTTTTTGAAGTGTTTATATGCATTACAGGTCTCATTTTGCTGTTATATTCAACAAAGAGAGTGTTAATGATGAGTTCCAATGTGGGTCTCCTTGCTCGTTCGGGTTCTTTAAGTACGGGATCATTGGGCTTGAGCACTACTTTTCTGTCCGTCTAAAAGATAGATGTCGCGCTGGTCTAGCACTTCGAATCGCCTTAGTAACGATAATTGGTGTGGCCCATTTTCTATTAGGTATACATTTTCAATCAATTCACCATCCTTGTTTTCATGATTATAATCAATCTTTGTTTTTCTAGTTTGGTTAATCAACCACTGTTCTTGTCAATGCAGTAGTGGGATTAATATGGAAATTAATCATCGCGCCCTTAACCATATTGGTTTTCTTTCTCAAAACAAGCAAAGAAATGCTCATCTCTCTTGACAATGTTGAAAAGTTTCTACGATTTCAAGAAAAACTGGCCCCAATAAGGTACACTTACCCAGAAATCCAATTCATGACGAGCAACTTCAGGGATAAACTAGGCCAAGGGGGCTTTGGGGCCGTGTTCAAAGGAAAGCTCCTCGGAGGCCATCTCGTCGCGGTGAAGATGTTGGGAAACTCCAAGTGCAATGGGGATGACTTCATCAGCGAAGTCTCCACCATCGGACGAATCCACCACGTGAACGTAGTACAACTCATCGGGTTCTGCTCGGAGGGACCGAAGAGGGCGCTTGTGTATGAATACATGCCAAATGGATCACTTGATAGATTTATATTTTCACGGGAAGGGCCGAGCCGCCCCTTTAGTTGGGAGAAACTCAATGAGATTGCGTTGGGTGCCGCACGTGGGATCGAATACCTACATACAGGTTGTGACATGTGCATTCTACATTTCGATATTAAACCCCACAACATCCTACTAGACCACAACTTTGTCCCAAAAGTTTCTGATTTTGGGCTAGCAAAATTATACCCCAGAGAGCACAACCACGCATCAGTGAGTGCTGCAAGAGGCACCATAGGATACATAGCTCTTGAGTTTGTAACAAGGAGCTTTGGAATCATATCTTATAAGTCCGATGTCTATAGCTTTGGGATGTTGTTGATGGAAATGGCGGGAGGGAGGAGGAATGTGGATTTGAACGTAGAGAGTTCAGACCAAGTTTACTTTCCTTCTTGGGTGTATGATCAGCTCAACAATACAGTTGAAACGATAGGGGAGATCGAGTGCGTCCCGGAGATTGAAGGGATAGGAAGGAAGTTGTGTATGGTGGGACTGTGGTGCATTCAGATGAGGTCGGTGGACCGTCCCTCGATGAGCAGAGTCATAGAGATGTTGGAGGGGGACGTTGAAGAGTTGCAAATGCCACCGAAGCCTTTCATGAGTTCTTCTGGACAGACTGCAGGAGATTCTCGAAGGACTGGACTTCTTAGTGAGCTTGATGAAACAAATGGCTCATCTTTTTGTGGATGATGAGTAGTAAATAAAGTAATTGTGTTGTGTTGTGGGGTTGGATTCAGTTCATATTGTCCCACTAGAATGATTATCTATGTATCACACAGTTCAGATTGTATAACTAGAATGATTATCTATGTATCACCCAAGAAGGTCAAAACCTCTGTATCATTCATACTACTTTTAAAAATGTAACCGACAAAGGATTTTTTTTGATATTATCACTATTATCAGCAATATAGCAATTCATGGTCATCTTAAAAGTGAGGCTTGTCGAGATCATACATGTTGTATGGTCACGCGTCGAACCAATGCTAGTACTGAAAATTTTCTTCTAGAGAAAATTTGGTCCAAATTCTGTCATGACCAAAGGGTTTGCATACGCATGGAAAAACATTTATCAGGACAACCACATGTATGATCTTCACAATTCAATCCAAACATTTATTGTACGTCCTTGCTACTGCTCTGTAGAATAAGAGAATGAACAAGCTACATATATATTGATCTTCTTCAATGGATCAAACTACGTTATTATAGGAGACTTGACTTGTTTATTGCTATGATCCCTCATTAAATATTATATTTGGGAGGGTATATTCCCCTTGCCCTTTTTTTAAACCCACAACTGAAAAAAAAAAATTGGGTTGGGGGTCTTGTAAACCTGAAAAGGAAGGGCGACAGTCTTAAGTTGATTTGATCGGTATAAGAGACTCTGTAACATCGATGGATTGTATCTTTGTCATGATTTGCAATTGAATTTCTTTAGCATGTTGAGTGATAATGAAGATTAAAAAAAAAATTGTTAGAAGAACAAACATGCATTCATGGTTGGTTTAGCGCGTCTAAGCAATTTTATTCGGTACATAAAAAATGATACAAAACAAAAATGTCCTCACACATAATACTGAATTGCAACATTGTCATGGTCCCCACTAGGTATTATTTTTTCTCTTGACCTATTCACCATGACTTGGGATAGGGACAATTTTTTTTTATTATTTGGACCCATACGACTATTCGAGAGACAAATATACAAACAAAAAACATGTATGACATTTTCATAGACTCGTTCCCTGATTTGATGTCTCGAATTAAGCCTGTTGTAGAGACTACCGTCTTAAGTTGATTTGATATATATATAAAAGAGTGGGTAGCATTGACGGATTGCCTTGGTCATAGTTTTCAGTTGAATTTCTCTATCATATTTAATGAAGATGAGGATTCAAAAAATAAAAAAATAAAAAAATAAAAAATAAATTGTCCCAACTCTAGAGGAGGACCACAAAAACTTGACTTCATAATTCATTTTCTTTATTTCATTTGATAAATGTAGAGTTCGGTTTCAAAAGTGAGTTTTGTCAATGGATAAATTGTAATAGAAGAATAGTCCTACTTTTTTGGGTGATAGAACTCTCTTATATCACTTGTGTACCTTTTGAATTGGGCATGATCCCTTAATTTATTTAAGGCATATATGCCTACCATTTCATAAATAAAAAAAAATATTCATTTGATAAATTTAGAGTTGAAACCATTATTAATTCTTATCACTCCTCCACCGTCTGATTTTAATCGGGTTGGTGTGGCATCTCTACATTGAATGTCAAATATGATCCAAACAAAAAGAAAAAAGGATCTCATGGTGTTTTCCCTTAAAAAAAGTGTTATTACACTCAGTTTTTTTCTTAGTAAAAAATACAGTCCTATATACCACTTTAAAAATCTAGTGAAGCATATACCTAGTTAGATGCGGTATATACCGTATTAAAAATTTTCTTACATTTACTAAAAATGGATTCATTCAACTCGAAATGTTGCGATATACACTTTTTATCAAAGCATATAATCATTAAACGATGTTTACTATTTAAAAAAAATGAAAACATATACCCCCATTTGGATAAAGAAATTGAGTTATTCTGGATAGATAATTATGCTAGTATAGATAATAAATCTACAAGAATAAGAGATTTTATGTTTGGTTGTGTTTTTTTATTCTCATTGGGAAACGTAAGAATAAAGGTTGAGTTGTTTGGTTGATAAAGAATAAAATATAAATAAAGTGTAAAAAAGTTGATTTGACATGTGAGCCCTTTGATATATAAGAGATGTTGATAGATGATTTGATGTGATAAAGTATAAAAAGTTGATTTGACATGTTGGCCCATAAGAATAGATAAAGTGAGTATAGCTTATCTAGGAGTTACTTAGAATTGTTATACTCTCTTATATTCGTTTAAACTGACTTAGTAATACCAAGTTATACCCTGCAAACAAACAATCATTTTCCTTATCCATTCTTATACCACCCTTATACTACCCTTATAATCGTTTATTCCGCTATCCAAACGGGGCAATAAGGTCTGAGTTTTGATTGATGAGTATGACCAAGTCTAACATTTTCCTTAAAAAAAAGAAAAAAAGAGAGGGCACACCTGTCTCTCCTTATTTAATAAAGGGGGACGTCCCCCTCAATAATAAAAAAAGAGGGCCCTTTGTGGCCTCCCAGGCAACTATGCAAGGGGGCAATTAGTAGAAGGAAGGGGGGCTATCTTCAAAGGGAGGGGCGCCCGCTCATTTGGGTCCGGCCCAAGCTTGTGGGCGGGCTGTGGGCCTATGTTTTGTCTGACAGACCAGTTTGGCCTGAGCCCGCTGGCTAGAAAAGCCCATAGACCTAGGTCCGGACCAGGCTTGGGTATGTTTTTGAAGGGTCAGGTTAGGTCAGCACGTTCTGTTACTGATGCCTATCAAGGCCATTTTAAGGAGTATCAAAAGTCATGTTTGTGGGTTAGAACATTGTTTTTTTCTTTTTTATAAGTTGTTGGTATGTGAAAATATATTCTGAGCGAAAGTTTGAACATATCCATTTCAAAGGAATTCAAAATAGATAATATCTGACTGGTGATAAGAAGAAATAGAAAAAAAAGCATAAAAAATATAAAAGAGGGAGACCTCGCAAAGGGGTTTCTGCTAGTCCTCCCCCTCCATGAAGTCCCTCTCGCTAGTCTCCTATTCCAAGATGACCGCCCTCAAAGGGATTTCGAGACAACCCCCCTAGACACGAGCCCCAATCCATAATACATTTATTATCCTTACTATTACTCTAAAGAAAAATAAGATGAATAAACTATATATCGATCTCGTTCAATGGATCGCACTCCGTTATCATGGGAGAATTGACTTGTTTATTACTATGATTATTATTTTTATTATAATATAAAAATATTATATGGTATACAAATTTAGTGCTTTATATGTTATATGGAATGAGATTATAATTTTTTTTGTTCATATTATGTTATTCATATCAATATTACAATTACATTTTATATATTTAAGTTCACATGTATTTAACACGTGTATACAACTAACATTTTTTGTAAACTAAATAATCCGCACCATCTGATACTTTTCAGTAAAACCTAATCCATTCTATTAGCGATGGAAACCTCTCTTTTTTGTCTAGAAAAAATCACAATCTTTTTATCATTAGTTAAACTATTTTTTACATGTATTCTTATCCTTAATATGAAAAAATATGTTAGGAAACTTTGATAACTATACATGCCAGTCATTTAACTTGTAACAAAATGATAAATGATTCATAAGAGACGGGTGACGTCCATTGACTGTATCTTTGTCATGATTTTCAAATGAATTTCTTTAGCATGTTGATTTTTTTTAAAAAAAGTAGAAGAGAGCAAACAATAGTGAGGAGGGTGCGTTTTTGCGCGATTGCAAAAATTCTGCAAATCTGCGATGCAAACCTGTTAGAAGAGCTTTTTGAGCAGCTTTTGGGCAATTTGCCTGCATGCATTCATGGTTGGTGCGCGATTGCAAACGCAGCTTCCTGCGTGCACAATCTAAGCAATTTTATTCGGTACATAAAAAATGGTACAAAACAAAAATGTCCTCACACGTAGCACTGAATTATAACATTGTCATGGTCCCCACTAGATATTATTTTTTCTCATGACCTATTCACCATGACTTGGGATGAGGACGATTTTCTTTTTTTTTTTTATTTGGATCCATACGAGAGACGAGTATCATTTTCATAGACTTGTTCTCTGATTTGATGTCTCGAATTAAGCCTATTGTAGACTAGAGAGTGAGAGCTATAATGGAAACCGTCTTAAGTTGATTTGCTATAATATAAAAGAGTGGGTAGCATTGATGGATTGTCTTTGTTATGGTTTTTAGTTGAATTTCTCTATCATGTTTAATGAAAATGAGGATTCAAAAAATAAATAAATAAATTATTCTAACTCTAGTGGAGGACCACAAAGAGAGTTTGCTTTTGTGTTGAAAACTTGACTTTATAATTCCTCTTTTTTCTGGGCCCATGAGGGGTTTACAAAAAATGAGGGGTAGATGACCCCATTTTGATGGAAAACTGGGTGGGTTAGGTGGGATAGGTTTGGATCATCTAATTATCTTTTTTGTACTTGGATTTCATCATGAAAAATGTGTGGTCAATATTTCATTTAATGAATTTAGAGTTGGAACAATTATTAATTCTCATCACTCCTCCACTGTCTGATTTTAATCAGGTTGATGTGTTATTTTTACATTGAAAGTTAAATTTGATCCAAACACAAAAAAAAAACAAACGAGGATCTCAAGGTGTTTTCCCTTAAAAAAATGTGGGGGCACACCTGTCTCCCCTTATTTAATAAAAGGGGGGATATCCCCCTGATAAAAAAAAAAAAAAAGAGGGGCCCTCTGTGGCCTCCCATGCATGGGGGCAATTGGTAGAAGGAAGGGGGGCTACCTTCCTCCATTAGGGAGGGGAGCCTGCCCATCCCTCTCTTTTTTATTTTTTTTAGGAAAAAGATTAACACAACTCCAATTGTAGCATGTTTTACAGTAAATTATTTTTTAAAAATCATACACTCATCTTTTGAAGTGCATATTATTATATGAAATGAAGTATATACTAAGATACATTAGTGTATTTTTTTCATAATAAAAAAATATTAAAAAAAATTGGGTCATATATTATGTTAGCACCCATATGCTATGATAACGTAGTATATACTACGTTATCTTAGCATATGAGGCTGCAAAAAGGATTGCGTGTATAAGTGCCCTTTTTTTATTATTTTTACAAAAGGCCCACCAGAAAGCCCAAATTCTGGGTCTGGGCTCAAGCTCGTGCAGGCCACGTGCCTATGTTTTGTCTGACAGGCCGGTTGGGCCTGAGTCCGCTAGCTAGAAAAGCCCATGGACCTGTCTGACAGGCCGGTTTGGGCCAGGTCGGCACGTTCTGTTGCTGATGCCTGTCAAGGCCATTTTAAGGTGTATCAAAAGTCGCGTTTGTGGGGTCACAACATTGTTGGTTTTTTTTGTTTTTTTTTTTGTTTTGTGGTATAAGTTGTTGGTATGTGAAAAATATATTCTTAATGAAATTTTGGATATATTCATTTCAAAGGAATTTAAAATAGACAATATTTCAATGGCATAAGAAGAAATAGAAAAAAGCATAGAAAAAATATAAAAGGGGGAAACCTTGATCTCCGACCCGAGAGGAAGTATAAAAAAAGTTTCTACTAGTCCCCCCCTCCATGCCCTTAAAGGGATTTCAGGACAACCCCACTGGACACGAGCCCCAATCCATGATACATTTATTATCCTTACTATTACTCTGAAGAAAAATATGATGAAAAAACTATATATCGATCGAGTTTAGTGGATCACACTACGTTATCATGGGAGATTTGACTTGTTTATTGTTATGGTTATTATTTTTATTATAATATAAAAATATTATATGGTATACAAATTTAGTGCCTCATATGTTATATGGAATGAGATTATAAATTTTTTGTCTATATTGTGTTATTCATGTCAATATTACAATTACATCTTATATATTTAAGTTCACATGTCTTTAACACGTGTATACAACTAATATTTTTTTGTAAACTAATACTTTTCAGTAAAACCTAATCCGTTCTATTAGCGATGAGAAACCTCTTTTTTTTTTGTTTAGAAAAATCACAATCTTTTTATTGTTAGTTAAACTATTTTTTACATGTATTCTTATCATTAATATGAAAAAATATGTTAGAAAACTTTGATAACTATTCATGCCAGTCATTTAACTTGTAACAAAATGATAAATGATTCATTTAGTATGTAGACCTTGGATGCATTAAATACATAGTTTGATAGGCAAATCAGTTCAACCAATAGATAAGTGGCAAAAGTTGTTCAGGACACACCAACTTAAGAATCAGTGGCATTATTTCATAGAATATGATGATAATCCACGCTGATCAGCTCAAGCTGGTCATCATGCATGGAATTGCAGAGATCATCCTTGCCACCAAAGAATGTGTCATCACACATTGGACACATATTGAAGTTGTCAATGCTGGCCTCCATTAGACCACCCAGGAGCCTGTCTAGCCGTTCCCGCGACTCGAGCACCCGAACCTCCACCATCTCCAGCTGCACTTTTAGGTCCAAAATGTGCTTCTGTAGGTAGCTTATCGCGCCGGCGCACCCATAGACAGGGTCCCTCAGCCTCGCCTGCGCCTCGTAGACCATGCTCTTCACCGCGTCTTCCCTCTTTGGTGCCTCCACCAGCTGGTGAATGAATATGTAAAAGCTTTCGTCATGGATAGCGATGTAAGCTAGCTATTTTGTGATAAATAACTATTCTAGTATGAGTAAAGTTGTAAAGAATAATTTTTTTTGATTGATTGTGTTTTTAGTTATTTTAATCGACAAATATAATAATATATAAAGTTTTAGTTGTTTGGTTGATAATGAATAAGTTGTGGATACAAAATGAATAAGATGTGAATAAAAATTTCTAAAAGATGAAAAAATTAATTTAACATGTGGTCTCATAATTTAATAGAGGTGATGATAGATGATTTAATTGACATGTGAGTTTCTTTTATACCAGTGGAATAGATTATGTGGAATAATACAATTTTAGAGAGACTTGGAGTACCATTACCAACTTATTATCACTTCTGGCATAGCTATACCCCATTATTCCTTGCAAAAATATCTTTTTGATCTTGTTCTCCTCTATTCCTATTTATTTCTCCCCTATTCTCCCATCCAAAAAGGGGCATCACCCAAACCGACAAGATGGAATAAGAAAGAAAAAAACAATTTGGATCAAAAGAAGAAGATGATATTGATGTGTCAAAATATGGATGAATAAGTTGATATTCTTATTCCAAGTCTTCCAAAAAATTGGGTTATTTTACTCAATCTATATCACTGATATAAAATGGTTCATCTGTCAAATTATTTATCACATTATATATATAATTATTCACATTTTATATTCACAATTTATACATGGTCAACCAACCAATAAAAATTTCATTATTACGTTTTTAACCAGAATTAATTACTAAAAATACATCCAAACATATTCAACTGGTATAGTTATCTATTTTGTTATAAATATTCTCTATCCTGAATAACCAAGTTCATCTATCCAAATGAAGGAAATAAGGGGACTACTGATGCCAAATTATTAGAGATGATATATCTCATACATTTATAAGGAGATGACAATCCTGTTATATATATTGTCGAGCTTGATGATGTGCGCAGAGGATTGTTAACGCTATGTAGGGTTGGATGGGGGTCGAGGGTTTTTATAAAAAAATATCTCATATTTTTCATTAGGTTCTAAGTTTTTTTATCTTCGGTGTGACCATTGTAAAAACTTCTCATTGATAGTGGATTGATCTTTGACGTGCTCCGCGGACGTAGGCAAGATTTATCGAATCACGTAATTTTTTGTGGTTTTACTTTCAATTTGTTTGTTTATTCTTTTGATTGATTGCATCCCAAGATCCAAAAATCGTATCAGATCCAACATTGTACGTATGTCTTGAATGATGGATCAGACAGTCACGCACCTAAAATAGTCACAATACTCACATGTGACGTGATACGTGTCAAATCTTTATTAGAGACCAACCGACTAGTTCCTTTCTCTCGTCTAAAGCCGACAGCAATTTGTTTTAAGAAGCAACTATAGGCACGCATTAAAAAAAAAAAATTAAAACAATTATAACTTAAAATTGCAACTCACTTGAAGCATCTTGATCACATTGCTTGCTCCAAAAACCTTGTGCACTCCGGCGAACTTCTCCGGCTCGTTCGCCGGAAAGTACGGCGCCAAGAGGCACTCTTCCACGCACTTCCGGTGAAGCATCCGGCAGGCGGCGCATGGTCGGTCGATCGTCGTCGCTCGCCTCCCGGTCGGCCCCATCCATGCAACCATACATACATTTAATTAAAATTAAGGTTCCCTTCCCAAACATATATATCAAAAGAGTAAGGTGGTTGTCAATTACATAGATGTTGATGGGGAAAGCTCTAGCTGTTTCTCTCCCTTTCTCTATCTTTCTCTAATGGATTCCAAAGTTTTCAATGGTTTAGTGGATGGAAAATGAAGAGGCAGCCACACAAAGACAGATTTGGTGTGAGAAAATGGAGGACAATGTGGCTCCCCACAATCCATATACAAGAGCTATACAGTGGAAGTTTGGGTTGTTCTCACCTAACTATGAAATTTAGATTACATGGTTAGGCAGAAATAATTAAAAGATGAGATTTAAGTCATTTTTAAGATCAGTGGGGGAGCATATCACATGTACACCCCCTTGCAATAGAGATGGTATCTAGTTTTGCACGTTTTCTTGTTTTTACTCTTTTTTTTTTTATCTCTGCTCTGTTTGGGGCTTTCGGACCTTTCTAACATTCAATAAAAAGTTATAAAAAACTACCTTTCCTTTTTAAAAAATTAGTACAAGATCCTATCTTATCAGTTTTGATCTATTTCTAATAAAAAAAAAACTGAATTTGTAGTACTAAAAACCATATAAGAACCATCACAATTTCACACACTGGATGTGAGCCTATCAAGTCAGTCTTTTATTAGAGACATTTAATGAGATGCAACCCTGACCATATCCCATCCCCTCTGCACAGTGCAAATTAAATATTCAACTGTTTGAGTAATAGTGAATTGAAGTTGCATTGAATTTATGTTGTAAGATTTGACTATGCAGTATAGTATAGCATGTGATATCTCAAGACAAAATGACAAAATTTTGTCTAACCCTTGAACTGACCTTCTTAAGGAAGATTTGGTACCTTTAATATTATATGTTGGTGGAAGAGCACATGTTCACTGGCATGGAAAAGAAAAAAACGAAAGATGGTGAGGTTGGGATTGTGATTAGGTGGGAGAGAGAGACTTTCAGACTCTTTTAATATTATCCTAACTAGCTCATAATGGATGATATGTGCATCAGATGGGAATGCTGGAAACCAATTGAGAGACCAAGACCAGCAAAATAAGACTACATGCAGGCCAGGGTTAAAAATAAAAACTGTACATGACAACACTCTATCCAGAATAATTATTTTATCTGAGTCCCACGAAAAAGAATGTCCAAACATATATATCCTTGGAAAATAGGCTATGGTGATAATAGTGATATTGCACATGACAAAAAAAATATCAGATTGGCTTTGCAAGGAATTTACTTTATTAGATTAGACAAACTTTAACTACAACAAGAATCATACAGTTTTTTTTAAAATAAAGATTCAATTTTCATTAAACACAAAAGAAGGCCTGGTATTACAAGATGCATGCAAATAAAAGACAACAAAAGAAAGATGTTAATTACATCTTTTTAAACTATTTAATAAAAACAAAAGATACGCTGTGATCCAACGAGATGAATTGTAATTAACCTCTTGGCATGAAACTTGCTTTCTTCACCCACTACACCATAATACCCATACATGCTGTCAAATGGAGTCAAAACTTGAAAATTATAATTTGGTGTTTCAACACCCACATAAAAAATGGACACTAGACATTACATCATATCATAAAGTTATAAAATGTATAGTCATGGACACTTGTAGCAACCACCCCAATTGGTTATCAATCATTAGTCATCAAATGGAAGTCAATGAAATTATCAAAGAAAGTGCCAAAGAGAGTTGGTTTTGTTAGAAAGACTTGAACAAGAACACTGTTTAAGTCTCAGACTTACAATTATAGATGAAGTAGGGTATTGTTTGGTAAAGCTAACCCCTTGCACAGTCTTACCACTCGTGCACAATGAGCATTAGCCGATTTTACAATCTTATATGCCTCATTAACCACCTTCACTCACTAACGAGGTATACTAATTAGAATTTTTTTTTACATATGATATAAATGAATTCATATAATTCTTTGGAAGTATATGTACGTCAATTTAATTTTATTAAAGTATATATCTCAATAGATAAAGTATATTATATATTTTTTTTAAAAGAAAATGTTTGGGATTAGAAACGTGTTTGAGCCTTAACATTTCCTGTGTACAATTCTCCTTGTTTTAGAATGAAAAGGAGTTGGGGGTTTTTAGAAATGGTGGGGTTAGGGCAAAATTGGGCCGGCCCGATGTCACCCTTCATCCAAGTTAAAGAGATATAGATAAATATCTTGGGTCAGTAATGGTATAGAAAAAATTAATATAACTTTAATTGGAGTGATTTTTTAATATATATTAAAGATCTTTAAAATAGAGACACTAGCTCGTCCCAATGCCCTAATTAGGGTTGCATACTTGCATGCAAGGAATAGAAAACCAATCAAATCACCGAGAGAAGGCAAAGATACGACTCATTTACAATCTCATATATATCATTAGTCAACTTCATTCAATGCTATATATTTTGTTAGAAATTTTTTACACCATATAGTTCATTAAAATATACATTTCATTTTTTTAGGAGGAATATTATTTTTAAGGGAAAAAAGTGTGACGGCACTGAAAATGAAGCTCACATTTAGAAAATGATATGTTCAGGCTCAATGTAGCTCCATTCGCGGTCTATAACATTTTAAAAAAAAAAATAATACAACCCCCCCCCCTTCCATTTATTTCATAAACTTTGATGGACACACATACCTATGATAGCACATTATGTAATGTATTATACTATCATAATGTATAAGAATAGAGATATAACTATAAAATAAACGGACCGAGTGTATCGTCATTTTCAAAATTTTCCTCTTGTCACTTACCTCGTTATGGGCCCCAACCAGCTCACCATGGGTATCGGTCCACGAATCGCTGTCGCCGTCCACACATCTATAGATCAAAATTATTTATTAGGTACATATGTCACTCTTATCAAGTTAAATTTGAATTTGATCAGTACCATCAGTATTCAATAACCTTAGTAAATTCTGTGTATTGTAGTTCATCTGTCCAATTTGAAATAAAATATTTAGTTGTTGGGAGAAACTGCAAGCACAAGACAGAAATTGGAGAAGTGTTTGGCTCGCCAGAGGTGCTAGAGAGGCGTTACATGTTGGGACTAGATTATCAAATAAGAGCTGTAACAAGAGAGTTTTCCTCAATGTTGAAATTTAGTGTGCCCCCTAAAAATAAAAATAAAAACATAGTAATTTTGCAGATGTAACAGCAATGTGTAATTCTTTGTTTTGTGTGTCAGCATTATAATCATATTATATTTACTCTTTTGTGAATTAAGTTATCTCACTCTATTTAGAGGCAATCATGAGGCTTGAGAGAGAGATTTCAGATTTGTAACTCCACCGCACAGTAAAATTAAAGCATAAATTCTCTCTTCTTCTCCATTAATGTAAACAATCTATTGTTAACTAGTAAACTTTGTCTCATGTGATTGTGTTTTATTTCATTTACAAAGGACAAAAGGCACTCAACAAGTTTGCTAGAACATTGGTCTCAATTCTCGAAAACATAGTGTTGGATCCTCACTGGTAGCAAGTCCTTGACTATTTCCTATTAGGATGGATTGTGATGTGTTGCAAACTCAATGTATATTATGAATATATATATGGGATAGGATTAGAGTCAAAGTCAGGAATATTTAAAACAATGGGATGATAAAATAAGTTTAGGTATGATTGAGCATTAAAAATGTAACTGAGGGTTCAATGTTGGGCATATGAAGGGGCGCGGGTATTCCAACCTCACAGATTTATGAACCCACCCCAATAGCATATGATTAAATACCTTCTTAAAAATCATTACACACACCTTGTCCAATAAAATAATCCATTTTAAAAGATGTTAAGCATAATAAAATATTAAAACATTCTTTTGGAGGACCAACTCAGCGAGTTATCTCTTATCTCTATTTTATTTTAATTTAATATTTATGTTCTAATTTAATCTCTCATCACAATGGTGAGACTAATCTGACAATTGGTTTTAGAGTAATCCATAACTGGATATCTTAGTTCTTCTACCAAAATAATATTTATATTACCAAAACAGGATGATAAGAGACACCACAATTCCGTTGGAGCACCCATTGTTTCCTAACAAAGCAAGATACAGTAGTTATGTTGCATATGTAGTTTTCCTTTCAAGACTGACAGTTTCATAGCTTCTAAATTAATCTTCTAAACAATCATATGGTTTCTGCTGTTTATGAAAGCAAATATGTTTCAAAAATAACATTTTATTCATCATAATAATTACAGTAAAAACCATCGACATATATACAGTACTGAAACATATTGGATACCAGATTTACAATTCCCAATCTTTCCAGTTGAGAATGGAGAAGTCTTTCTCATCCTGTTTTCTTGACAACGAGAACAGAGCATTTTGCATTATTCACACAGTGATTGCTGACACTTCCCAAAAAGGCCCTGTTTCATGGAATATGTTTAGTATAAAAAAATGCCAACTACATATATTGTGATCCTCAAATGATTCAAAATCTTAAAAGCCACAACTCATAATGATTCAAAATTTATGTACCAATGGTTCAAAGATTATGTACTTCAAGTGGAGGAATATAAATGCAGAGTTCAAAAATTATCACATTATGAAAGTGTACAGAAATGATGCTTTATTCACCACGTATAGATTTCTGATGAGGGTAGCATGCCTGGTACATTCAAATCTGACACAATACAAACAAGAAATTCAGAGGCTTAAGTTTGTCATGCAATGCGAAAATGTAAAATAAGCATGTATTCCTTGCATACTTCAAGTGGAGGAATATACATGCAGAGTTAAAAAATGGTCATATTATGAAAGTGCAGAAATGATGCTTTATTCACCTCATATACATTTCTCATGAGGTTAGCATGCGTAGTATATTCAAATCTGACACAATCCAAACAGGAAGTTCAGAGGCTTAAGTTTGTTATGCAATGTGAAACATAAAATAAGCATATATTCTTTTAAGTCACTCAATAACGAGCTGTTTAGCTACCAAATTAGGTGAAGCAGATATTTTTATCACAAACCAGATAAATGGCCCAAAAAATATATGCCCTGTTAAAAATGAGAAAAGTTGTATTCATAGGCCATTAGCATAGAAGTTTGACCAAACAAAAGAAATTCAAATGTAAAAAATCAATACATTGGGAATGTTTGTCCTTATAAAATGCAACATCCACTGATATACAAGGGGGAAGTTGACAACATGCATTCAGCACTGTGTATGGATATGATACAATCATCTTCCAATTATTTCCATATTAATTTATCATCATTACCAGTCGTTCATCCAGACCCACACTGGCATTTGTGTTCCAGCTGTGTGATTATAAATAAAAAAAAAAGTGATCCTGGCTATCTAAATTATTTCAATTAGAGATGGGGAAACAGTGCAGTGGTAGAAGAAAAAAAAATCATTGCTCAACAAGTTACAAATTCTCACGATTTAATAAATGATGCTATAGTCAGATAATTATTATTGAACAGAAAAGGACAATGTGGTTTGCGCAAATGCAGAGGAATTGTTTGGTGATAAGATTGTTCACCCAATCTTCACAGTTTTACTACACAGGAATAGATTATCAAACCAATAGTGACTTATACAAGCTAAATCTTCTAATCAATCATTGGGCCAAAGAAACTAAATTTCAATTTCAATATGCTTGTCTTCATCCAAAAATTGTCTACAGCTCCTCACGTTGTTTTATTGAAAATACTGAATTTCAATCACGATTGCAGTTTGAAATACCCTTTCATTACAAGAATTCACTTAGTTCAAGATAATTTTATCATCAAAAAGGCATTTGGCAAAATGGCAAATTACCACATTGGTTGAAAACATGTGGCGGCATATACATGCACATTGAAAGAGCAAAATAGAAATTCAGAAACTAGAAAATAAACCATAGCAAGAACTGACCTCTGTATGGCACCTCGCCTGTGATTTCCCATGATAAGTAGATTAACCTTCAACTTGTCAACAGTTTCACAGATGGTCTCCCTGGGATCTCCTACTTCAGTAATCGTCTCTGCAACTACCTGCATTAGATAATAATTGATAAAGCTTGCAAATCCCTCAATTTGTAATGTGCTTCTTTTACACATCTGCACTGATTGGAATTTGTTTATTTTTCTAATGCTAAAAAGGCATCAACATCAAAAGTTGATATATAATCTCTACAAATCAGGTACTTGGTGTTGGAAGAAATATTTGATTAAGTTTGCAACAAAACAGTACAAATACAATAAGAATAATTTATATAAGTGTACAATAGTCTTAGAAGAACAGACACGAAACTTACAAGACTAGAAGAAGATGACATGAACTTGTTATGGTGTTGATATAGAATAGAATTGGACTCTATGTCCTTAGGGCAAAAAAAAAAAAAATACACCCAACCCTAAAAATCGCTTCCAAGTCATATGCACTTATTTGGAGGTCTTATACACATTAACAGTACAGAAGAAAATCCCATATAAATGCATTTTAAGGTATAGGGTCATTTTTAGAGATGAGTGTATCATTTTTCATCACCATATACATAAGTGACTAACTTATTTTTCATCATCACAAGCTATCCATGTTGATTATAAAAAAATAACATAGACAGCAATACACATACCCCTTGCCTGGCACACATCTCCTTGGCTTGTTCTAAAAGTGCCAGAGAAACCTTCTGCTGCTGCTCCTGGAGAGATCTAATAAATTCCGGAGCTGAAAAATACAAAGTAAACAAAGCATAACTCAAAGAAAACCCCAACTCTGCCAATCCTCCAAAACACAAAGAGGGAGACAAAGCCTCCAAACAGAATTAACACAGACCCAAATAACCAATAACCATCCCCACCCCCTCCTCAAAAAAAAAAAAAAAAATCATTCCATCTCAAGAAATCCAACCATCTAAAACAAACCCAATCAAAACCCATCAAACCAACAAACACCCACATAACAACCCAAAAAAAAAAAAAATTCCATCTCAAGAAATAACCATCTAAAACAAACCCAATCAAAACCCATCAAACCAACAAACACCCACATAACAAAAACGATTATTTTCTTGTTTTGATCAGTCAAAAATCAAGAAACCCAAATAAATAAAGAAGGGAAGATACAGGCGGAGCCATAAGAGGCGGCGGTTAGGTAGCTGAGGTTGGTGAGGGGTTGTGCAGTGTATATGGTGAGAAGACGCTCTTCCTCCGCCTCCGGCGCAGCCGAAGTAGCACCGGCAGTGGATGAGGAGGAGATGCTCTCGCGGAGATTGTCGAGGGCCCATTCGAGGGCGTGGTGGCTGCACTCGCTCTCGTCTATAGCTATCATCACCCTCTTCTTTTTCTTCTCCGTTGCCATCTCTTGTTCTTCTTTTTCTTTCTTTTTCTTTCTGCTGTCCTTTTCCTTTTATACCTGGAAAATGTTACACTCGGTCCTCTGAAATGCGGACAGTATATTGTTATTTTTTATTTTTTTATATATATTGGATATATATATACCATCCGGTGAAATATATATATTTTTATAATATATAAAATATAAATATTAATAAATTAAATGATATTATTTATAAAAAATGTGAAAAAAAACTTAATGTTGTACATAGGGCCGGTAAACGAGCCGAATAGCTCGGGCTCGATTCGGTTAAAGCTCGTTCAGGCTCGCTCAATTAGATAAACGAACCGAACTTGAACAAATTTTAAAGCTCGATTTCTAAACGAGTTGAACCGGAGCCGAGTCCGAGCTTAGCCGAGTTCGTTTACCAGCCCACTAGTGGTATTGTGTTAGCCCAACCTGACACCCGACTAGTCTACCCGAATGCCCAGGCCCACCCAGCCCAACCACCCGACTGTGCAGCCCGACTACCCGACTCTCAAACTCCTCTCTCGGTCTCTCGATTCTCAAACCCTAGCCGACCAACGACCCATCTCTGTTGATCCCTCTCTCGCGAATCACTCGGCGTCTCTCTCTCTCTCTCTCTCGACGTAATCTGTCGGCGATCTCTCTCTCTCTCTCTCTCAGTGTAATCTCTCGGCAACCTCGACGCACGCCTCTCGCCTTCCCCAACCACCGCGGCCCGCGAACTCCCCGACGCCGCGATCAACCTGGTAACTTTGTTGTAGATCAAGGGTTTATTTTTTTTTACTGGATTCCATTATTGTAGCTTTGTTGATTTACGGTTTTTTCCCCTACTTTTTTTTAACACAGTGCTTAAATTTTTTTATTTTTACTATGTGAATGCATCTAATATGGACACATATTATTTGATCCACTGTAACATGTTATGGTTATTTGATCCCCTTTTTATTACCACATGCATTTTGTATCATTAGCTAGATATTTTGATTCACCAGTAGCTTAATATTATATAGGGCCATGACTTTGAATTTTGGTCCGGGGCAGAGACATAAATGTTTTATATGTTTATCTCATCATCGTTTGTACTGAATTGTGCAATGATAGGAACTGAATTGTGTATTAGAGAGTTTCGAAACTCATTATCGTTTGTACCCTCAATAGAGATGCCCGTAAACTTAGAAATGGATGTATGTCATACAATTGATAATCTCTTATTTCATGCCTCTCAAATAAAAAGAAAGCATACTCCTATGTATGTATGACACCATGGATTATCATTGTCAAGCATGTACTTAGACTTTCTTATTTACGTTTATGCCCCCCCCCCCCCCCCCCCCCCCCCCCCCCCCTCCTCAATGATGAAGCATATAACTTTTTATATTTTTATAAGTGGGTTTATATGGTTCATTGGAGTATAAACTTAGACTTTCTTATTTAGACAACTCTTTTAAGTCTCACTTTTTTTTTTTTGTGTAGATTAACAATGTTTACTTCTTTTGTCTACGTCTATGCCAACCACTACCAGTCCACTAGATATAGCTTCCATTACTCAACCTGGAGGGGCTCAAACTGGAGAGGCTGCTACAGCTGATAGTACCCCAAATGAAAGAGCATCTCAGTCTTCTCAAGAGGCATTTCAACTATCTGAAAAGAAAACCACAAGGAAGAGAACATCAGAAGTGTGGGAAGATTTTTTAGTATTAACGGATGAAAGTTTGCACAGTTCATCTAGCCAGTATCTCAGGTCAAGGCACCAAGAAGCAGAAATTGTTGGCTTGGGAAGGGTTTGCAATGCAATTCATGACGGATGGGGGTTAACAAACTACAGGTATGATAAAGATAAGGTAAGAGATATTCTTACTAAGATGATTATTGTGCATGAATATCCATTTAGAATGGTTGAACATGAGCTATTTATACTGTTTCTCAAAACACTTAACCCAAGATATGAACCATTGAAGCGTCAATCTGTGAAGAATGATATAATGAAAGTTTTTGCAATTGAAAAAGAAAAGTTGAAAGTTGCATTTTCTAGCATTGACAGATTTAGTTTGACTTCTGATTTATGAACATCAAATCAAACCATTGGATACATGTGCTTGACTCAACATTATTTAGATTCAAACTGAACGTTGCAGAAAAGAATTTTAAGTTTTTATTATTTACCACCTCCACACACTGGTGTAGCCATTGCTGATAGCATCTTTAATTGTCTAATTGATTGGGGGATTGAGAACAAGTTGTCCACTATCACTTTAAATAATGCATCTGCAAATGATGTCGCTGTTAGAAACTTCAAAGATTATTTTTCAGTGAAAGAAAGCTTTTTCTTTGGTGAAATTTTTTTTCATGTCCGTTGTTGTGCACATGTTTTAAATCTAATGGTGCAAGATGGGTTGAGTGAAATACGGGATGTAATAGAAAATGTGCGTGAGTGTCAAGTATATAAAAATGTCCCCATCACCGCTTCACAAGTTTATGGAAATTGTGAAACAATTGCAATTGCCTACTTCTAAGCGCTTAATCCTAGATGTACCTACTAGGTGGAGCTCAACATATGAAATGAGGTATATAAAATTACATTTTATATTTAAAATAATTACAGTCAAATATGCTTCCAAAATAACATTTTATTCGTCAAAATAATTTAAGTCAGAACCATCGACATATATGCAGTACTGATACATATTGGATACCAGATTTACAATTCCCAATCTTTCCAGTTGAGAAAGGAGTCTTTCTCATCCTGTTTTCTTGACAACGAGAACATGACATTTTGCATTATTCACACAGTGATTGTTGACACTTTCCAGAAAAGCCCTGTTTCACAGAATATGTTCCCAACTACGTATTTTGTGATCCTCAAATTATTCAAAATCTGAAAAACCACAACTCATAATGATTCAAATTTATGTACCAATAGTTCAAAGATTATGTACTTCATGTGGAGGAATATAAATGCAGAGTTCAAAAATTATCATATTATGAAAGTGTACAAAAATGATGCTTTATTCACCACATATAGATTTCTGATGAGGGTAGCACGCGTAGTATATTCAAATCTGACACAATACAAACAAGAAGTCCAGAGGCTTAAGTTTGTCATGCAATGCGAAAACGTAAAATAAGCATGTATTCCTTGTGTACTTCAAGTGGAGGAATATACATGCAGAGTTCAAACATGGTCATATTATGAAAGTGTAGAAATGATGCTTTATTCATCCCATATACATTTCTCATGAGGGTAGCATGCCTAGTATATTCAAATCTGACACAATACAAACAAGAAGTTCAGAGGCTTAAGTTTGTTATGCAATGTGAAACATAAAATAAACATATATTCTTTTAAGTCACTCAATAAAGAGCTGTTTAGCTACCAAATTAGGTGAAGCAGATATTTTTATCGCAAACCAGATAAATGGTCTAAAAAATATATGCCCTGTTAAAATTGTGAAATGTTGTATTCATAGGCCATTAGCATAGAAGTTTGACCAAACAAAAAGATTTCAAATGTAAAAAATCAATACATGGGGTGTTTGTCCTAATGAAATGCAACATCCACTGATATACAAGGGGGAAGTTGACAACACGCACTCAGCACTGTGTATGGATATGATACAATCATCTTCCAATTATTTCCATATTAATTTATCATCATTACCAGTCATTCATCCAGACCCACAATGGCATTTGTGTTCCAGCTGTGTGATTATATAAAAAAAAGTGATCCTGGCTGGATTTAATAAACGATGCTATAGCCAGATAATTATTATTGAACAGAAAAGGACAATGTGGTTTGCGCAAAAGCATAGGATTGTTTGGTGAAAACATTGTTCACCCAATCTTCACAGTTTTACTACACAGGAATAGATTATCAACCAAAAGTAACTTATACAAACGATATCTGCTAATCGATAATTGGGCCAAAGAAACTAAATTTCAATTTCATAAATACCTTGCATCTGTATTGACATGCTTGTCTTCATCCAAAAATTGTCTACAGCCCCTCACGTTGTTTTATTGAAAATACTGAATTTCCATCACGATTGCAGTCTGAAATACCTTTTCATTACAAGAATTCACTTCGTTCAAGATAATTTTATCATCAAAGAAGTATTTGGAAAAATGGTAAATTACCATATTGGTTGAAAACATGCAGCGGCATATACATGCACATTGAAAGAGCAAAATAGAAATTGAGAAACTCGAAAATAAACCATAGCAACCTCGCCCATTTTGTTAGAGGCGAACACTCGCATTTTCACTTATGATGGAACCATTTGACTAGTTCTAGGCTTTAGATTTTTTTTACCTATGGAAATAGGTCCACTTAAGATGTCTTTTTAAGCTAGGTTCTCAAAATTAATTTTGATTACATCGTGATTTTAATACCAAAGTGGTTAGTGGCAATTCAAGGTGTTTCATCCCATAATTATATTTAAGCCTCAAGTTTGGGAACGGAAATCTATCCTCGTGGTTCAGAGTTTAACCTATTTAATTTGGCAACTGTAATTTCATGCTCTAATGTGAAGGGGATGGAAACACCCTGAATTGTTGCTAATCACATCAAAATCATGACTTGATCAGAATTCATTACCAGAAGCTAGGCTTATAAAGACATCTTAAATGAACCTCTAATACTCTAGGTAAAAAAATAAAAAACCTTGAACTGGTCGAATGACTTCATCATAAGTGAAAATGTCAGTGCCTCACACTGACAACGTGTACTCACCAATACGCTCAAAGGTCCAAAAGAACATGAAATTAACACCTGTGCCAGTGTCAACGTGAACCAATTAATCATTCTACCTTCAACAACAGCAGTGATGCAGAGGGTAGAGATGCTTAAGATGGATTCTTTGGCAATACTAGTTAAAGGCACGCGCAAATGCGCATGTTTGGAAATCATTGCAAAGAAATGAATGGAACCAAGTGATTCTACAATTTTATAGCAATCCCATAGAATGCAAAATTGAAGCACATTTGTTTAAACCAAGCATAAAGTAGAATAACAATTTAAGGAGCCCTGAATGACCTGAAAATATAAGAGCATGCAAAGTACAGAAAAAATTGAATCTTAAATAATGTACCTAATCTGTCATTTGAACTTGTTACAAATTCAAAAGTTTAGTTAAGTTTTGTGATGCTGCGTATGTTACATCAAAAACACCAAATTTAGTTATATACAAAAAGATGGGAACTCAGATGTCCCTCAAACTATACACTACATTTATACTTATATTATACCCAAAAATGTACAATAAAAAAATATTGTGTGATTGTAGTGAACAAAAGTGAATTTTTATTTGTCTACGGTGATAAAGGTTAGATCTTGCTGATTGACAAAACAATCAGCCTTCTTGCACTGTGGAACTCATTTTTTAAGCAATCTAGATCGAAATAGTATTCTTTTCCAACCAAATTTTCAACTTCAAGATCACAATTTTTTTTTTTTCTGCGCTTGCAAGCAATTCTAAACATCAATTGCCAATATTGCAACTCAAATCATACCAATAGGCCTAATAAAAATTTTCAGCAACCTCTCATGATCTCTATTCATTTTTTTCCCAAGTTGTAAACTAAAGGAGTAAGCATGAAAGCACCATGAAATCTTGTAACCCGGAAAGACTTGAATAAATCATAGTTTAAATCTTCATTTTACATAGAAACTCAAATCATATCCATAGATCTATAAAAAAAAATCTATCAGCATCTCTCGCATCCATTTCGGGATCATATACTTGACACCCACCAGCAACCTCTCTCCCTAGATCTCACTCTACCACTCCCTTGAAACCCCCCTTCAGCTTTCTCCCTCCTTGCAGTTCACTCAACCTCTAACATCGTCTCACACTTCATCCCCACTCTTCCACGCTAAAAGACTTCATCTTTCTATGACTAAATATAATTCATGTGATGAATGAATTTTCCTCTCTAAGAAATGCTATAAACCCTCTAAAGCTCTGTTCTTCAATTTTTGAGGAAGAGCAATTTTTCCTTGTCCTTCACTCATCCTCTCCTTAATACACTTGAAATCTTGAGTAGTCAAGCTTGTAAGTTCTTTATGTGGATTTTAGTGATTCAGAGCTTATGGGTGTGTGAGGAGTCCTACGCATTTAATAAAATAAACATACGGATTCATATGCTTCCTCAACCAATCATCATCAACAAACAATCACTCAAGTTTCTTGAATATCAGTGCATACATTCCCCTAAAACACTCATACAAGAAACCCAGATAAATTTAGAACACAAAGAATTCAGTCCTTTTTACACACAATTCATTTTACACATCAAATCAAGAGAGCAATAAACCCAACAAAAAGACCGGGATATCTAAATCACACAATTAAATTATAGCCTACAATCTATTTTAAAACGAGCTAATGAACCTACGCAAAATAATTGTGTTTCTGTATATATAGGAAAGCAAA
Organism: Acorus calamus; assembly: GCA_030737845.1. Taxonomy (NCBI): domain Eukaryota; kingdom Viridiplantae; phylum Streptophyta; class Magnoliopsida; order Acorales; family Acoraceae; genus Acorus; species Acorus calamus. The sequence continues at coordinate 27,269,522 of CM060877.1, read as the reverse complement.
TTTACTCTGCTATGATCAAGTGAAATTCTCATGACTCATATATAAAAAAACCAATTACCTCAGAAAGAGCTTCAAGAAAACAACCTCCTATTTCTTGGATTCCCTGCAAAAACATAAAGATTGTGAGATTAAGCATATAAAGATAATGATTGGGAAAAAATGAAACATGACACGTTCAATTTATAGCTCTCCAAACACATGTGCCAGTATCATATAATAACATGTGAGAGTAATCAATAATATCTCCATAGTAAACATGGTATGATAATAGAGAACCAAAAGATGATATAACTGAATACCCGTGGATACATTCCCCTAAAACACTCATACAAGTGTGTGTTTGGAAGTCATTGCAAGAGAAATGAATGGAACCAAGTGATTATGCAATTTTATAGCTAGCAATCCCATACAGAGGTATGCAAAATTGAAGAACATTTGTTTAAACTAAGCATACAGGAAAATGACCTGAAAATATAAAAGCATGCCAAGTACAGATAAATTGAATATTAAATAACATACCTAAGGGCCATCCTCTGATTTTAAAAATATCAACTTTCATTTGAACCTGTTACAAATTAACTCTGAAGAGGAACATTAGCTATAAACATGCAAAAGTTTATTGAATTAATATAGAAAAGTATATATTTTAAAACAAACATGATAAATTCCAAAGTTTAGCTATATACATAAAGATGGGAACTCAGATGTCCCTCAAACTATACACTACAAAAATGTACATCTAAGAGGGTTGTTAATGTTGCTTACATTACACCAAAAAAACCAAAGTTTAGTTATATACCAAAAAGGTCGGAATTCAGATGTCCCTTAATTCATATTCGAGTTAGGTCTAGATTTGATTCTAAAAAAAAAGTTATTTAAAGTATTTTAAATTTCACAGTTGCACCCTGGTGGAGAAGATAATATAGATGAAAACAAGGGACAATAATTAATACAAAATATTAGACGATTTAAATTTCATCTCACATATCAGTCTATATGTTTAAATTCATCATATATGCCATTAGGTTTAGATGGGACCCGAGTTACCCAACCCCTCAATCCAAATCTAATCCGAACTGAGTTTGAGCTTATTCGATTTATGTTTGAGTGAAACCCTATGTTAAAGTGATTGTTTGTTGATGATGATTGGTTGAGGAATTGTTTGTTGATGATGATTGGTCGAGGACGCATATGAATCCATATGTTTATTTTATTAAATGCATAGGACTCCTCACACACCCATAAGCTCTGAATCACTAAAATCCACATAAAGAACTTACAAGCTTGACTATCAAGATTCAAGTGTGTGAGAGGATAAGTGAAGGACAAGGAAAAATTGCTCTTCCTCAAAAATTGATGAACAGAGATTTAGAGGGTTTATAACATTTCTTAGAGAGGAAAATTCATTCATCACATGAATTATATTACACCAAAAAAATGTATAATCAAAAGGTGTTGTGATAAAAGTTCGATCTCATTGATAGCCAAAACAATGAGTCCTTTTGCTCCATGGAACTCATTTTTTGAGCAGTTTAGATTGAAATAATATTCCTTTTTAGCGAAATCTTTGACTTTAAGATCACAAATCTTCTTCTCTTTTTTTTCTAGTGCCAACCTGCAAGCAATTCTAAACATGCATGAATGCAGAGGAATAAAAACAGGAAAACAATAAAAAAATATATAAATTGGGGAAAACAGATAAATGAATTAAAAAAAACCAAATTTTTTTTTGAAATGAATAAAAATAGGAATTAAAAAATAAAAAATTAAATAATTTTTTTTCAAAAATTAAAAACCAATAAATAAATAAATGAACCACCCAAAATCGGATTTAAAAATAAAAACAAGGAAAAGCGATAAGAATGAATATAAAAAAAAAAGAAATTAAAAACCATTAAAAAATCCTTAAAACTAAGCAACGAAAATCAGAAAGCCAAAACTAAACTAAAAAATTAGAAAATTAAAGCAAAAAATTAAAAAGATAAATAATTTTCAGAAATTAAAAACAGAAAAAAAAAACAGAAATTAAAAACCAAAATAACAAAAATATCCAAAAATTAAGCAAAAAAATCAGAAAGTAAAAACCACATTAAAAAAATCTGAAAATTAAGCAAAAGACTATTCCAATAAAAATAAAAATAAAAAATCAAACACAAAATTGGATCATTTGTGGTGAAATCAAAGAGAGTCTGCTAAGAAAGGATCTACATTTGCATGAAAATGAACAATAAACCCAATAAGAGATTGGATAAGAGAAGGGAACAATGCAAAAAAAATTCAGAAATTAATAACCGAAACAAAATCGAAAACTAAACAAAAAATTAAAGTACTTTGTGGTGAAATCAGAAGAGCCATTTGCATCTGCACAGATGAACAATAAACCCAACAAAGAGACTGGATATGAAGAGGGAACAATGCAAAACCAAATTTCAAAAATTAAAACAAAAAAAAAAAATTCTAAAATTAAACGCCCAAAATCAAAGCAACCTGTGGTGAAATCAAAGAGAGCGTGATAAGCAAGGGAAAAAATGAAAACATACATTCAAATGAACGAGATGAATAGAAGCTCAAATGAGAGAAGAAAATGAGGATGGAATGAGTGAGGGATCGAAAAACACATTCGTGGCTCTGCATGAGAAAAAACTACTAGGTGTTACAAGGGTATACCATATTTTGAGGGGGGAGAAGGGCATCGTTCGACATGACATATATACCCTTAGTGAAAGGGTTATTGACCTAGCTGTCCAGTATTGGCCGAATTTGTCGACATCGTCACATTTATAGAGTGTTTAGATATGTTGACCAATATAAGATCATGTAACCTATGCTAGCTAAACAAGCACAATGGGCATGTTGAGGGCAGAAATATGATTCTCCAAGAAAGTTCTATCAAGGCTCGTTGATGGTGCTTATATCTCCACCAGAATTTTGTAAAGTTAATCAAGAATGTCAATTTTATCAGATACGCTCCCCCATTCTATCTCAAGCTCTCAACCAATGCTTTTAAGAATATGAGTGGGCACATTGATAAAATTTGTCTCCATGTTGCATGATATACTGAGGGCAAGAATGAATTGTTGGGGAGGATCGAATGAATGTGAAGGAATAGCAACTGGCCAAACAGAATCAGTCTTTAGCAAGATGAATTGGGTTGAGCATGAGTGGAATGGTCCGGAAAGATCGAACACATAAGTCGCTCATCGTCATGGCACTAGAATGTGCAATTGGGAACACCAAGCGAACTAGAGTCGCCAAAGGTTAGCCAAATGACACCACTCAACACAAGTTCAAGTGAGAAATCATTATTTAGCCTAGCTCATTGCTAATTCAATAGATGCTCTAGTTCTTCAAACGTGTCTCACCATTCCAAAAAACTTTCTTTTTCTAGGGAAATCCGAGTAATTGATGATGGATTGGGGGATCTCCTTGATGCTGTCGAGCAAAGATTTTCCAAGAATCAAGATGTTACTTGATTTGATTTTCATCACCTTGCACTCAACCGTTGTTACACGAGGTTGATCAAAAGAAGCGGTCATGTACGCAGATCAATTGAATGCTTGTATGCTTACACTAATGCAATTGAGAGATTGTTGGGACCTTGTCTCGATACCGGGAATATGTTAAGTAAAAAAATTAGCGCTGCCATTGTGTCAATGAAGACATGTGTGCAACCTTCAAGGAACACCGTGATATGGAGGGGACAAGTGTGCAATTTAGAGTTTGGGACTTACATGACACAAATGTGATGAGTTTGAATAAAAGTTGGTCGTCCACCATAACACAAAAGGCTCAAGCTCAGAAAGATCATAGTAGAAGGATTAGGCTCATAAGGCCAGAAGGATCATACATAAAAGACCCACACTTAAAAGACCTTCATGGGACCTTTTTGGTGGATTGTCCTTGAAGTTCGAAAGGCAATGGATTTATTGCATAATCATATCTCATGCGAGAATCTAATGTCCCTAGGTGAAGGTCCACGAAGGAATTGATAAAATGAAGTGGACACAACTGATCATGGGATGACAATGGCTTAGCGTGAATGCCAAGTTGGCGAGTAGGTAAAAATGTAGGGGCTGAATGAGACCTACAAATGATGCTTCGCGGACATGATGAACAAAAGCATGAAATATGCAACACCCATGGATGTCATGGCTGTGTATCCAATGGTATGACAATATCACAAAATGCCAGTGCTTGTGGGAGTAGCAACTGGCCAAACGGAATTGGTCTCAGCAAGATGAATTGGGTTGAGCATGAGCAGAATGGTCTGGAAAGATTAGCGTGAATGCCAAGTTGGCGAGTAGGTACAAATGTAGGGGTTGAATGAGACCTAAAAATGATGCTTCGCAAACATGAAGGCCATGAACAAAATCATGAAATATGCAACACCCATGGATGTCATGACTGTGTATCCAATGGTATGACAATATTGCAAAATGTTAGTGCTTAGGGGAGTAGCAACTGACCAAACGGAATTGGTCTTAGCAAGATGAATTGGGTTGAGCATGAGCAGAATGGTCTGGAATGATCGACACGTAGGTCGCTCACCATCATGGCACTACAATGTGTAATTGGCAGTATAAACACACTCAAGTTAATGCTCAGGATGGCTAAGGGCCTTCTGGTTGGTTCAAAATGATTGAGAATGGCAGATTGCGTGGAACAAGAGCTCTACAAAAATGGCAAGTGAACTAGAGTCATTGAAGGTTAGCCAAATGGCACCACAAAACATTAGCTCGAGTGAGCAATCATTATGAAGCCTGGATCAATGCTAAATCTCCAGATGCTCTAGTTCTTCGAATATGGACCCTTCAAACATGCCTCTCACCATACCAAAAAACTTAATTTTTTGTAAGGAAATCCGAGGAATTGATGATGGATAAGGGATATCCTCAATGCTGTTGAGCTAGGATTTTCCAAGAATCAAGATGTGACTTGATTCAATTTTCATCACCTTGTACTCAATTGAGGCATAGGGAGCTCGCATTGCCCAAATGTGATGGGTCTAAATAAAAGTTTAGTCGTCTGCGAGAACTCAAAAAGTTCATGCTAAAAAATTTCATACATAGAAGGATAAGGCTCGGAAGGCGAGAAGGATAATACATATAAGACCGAGGCTCGAAAGGCTTTCGAGGGGCCTTTTGGTGGAGTGTGCCCAATGGTCAAAAGGCAAATCATATCTCATAGGAGAATGTGATGTCCCTAAGTGTAGGGACATGAAGGCACTGATGAGAAGAAGTGACCAACTTGATCATGGGATTACAATGAATCAGCAGAATGCTCAGTGGGCAGGTAGAGGCAAATGTAGGGGATGGATGAGATCAAGAAATGATGTTTCCCATCATCACCCAATCAAGTCATGAGGGTCATGAACAAAATCATGACATATGAAACATCCATGGATGTCATGGCTGTGCATCCAATGGTATGACACTACCGCAAAATGTTAGTGCTAGGGGAAGTTGCAACTAGCCAAATGGAATCACTCTTAGTAAGATGAATTGGGTCGAGAATGAGGGAATGGTCCCGAAAGATCGAACACGTTGGTTTCTCACCGTCATGGCACCAGAATGTCTAATTGGCAGTATAAGCACACTTGAGTGGATGCTCAGATGGCAAAGGGCCTTCTGATGGTCTCAAAAAATTATAAAAATTGCTCAATCGAGCTTGTGTTGGGTGGTGCCATTTTTCTAACCTTGGGCGGCTCTAGTTCACTTGGCATTTTTGCTAAGATGTTCCCATGCAATCTTAATTGATCTCCTTTTCCATCATATGATCCCATGGGTAACATCACCATTCTCGATCATCTTGAGACCATCAGAAGGCCATTTTCCATCCCGAGCATAAACTAGAGTGTGATTATACTCCCAATTAGACATTCTGGTGTCCTGACGGTGAACAACCAACGTGTTCGATCGTTTGAGACCATTCCTCTCATTCTCAACCCAATTCGTCTTGCTAAGACTGATTCCATTTGGCTAGTTGCAACTCACCCTAACACTGACATTTAGCAGTATTGTCATACAATTGGATGCATAGCCACGACATCCATGGATGCTTCATATTTCATGATTTTTGTTCATGACCTTTATGTCTTGATTGGGAGATGCCGTGAAGTATCATTTCTAGGTCTCATCCAGCCCCTACATTTGCACCTACCCGCCCACTTGGCATTCACGTTGATCCATTATCATCCCATGATCAGTTGTCCATTTCATCTTATCAATGCCTCATGGACCTACACCTAGGGATGTCACATTCTCCCGTGAGATATGATTATGCAATAGATCCATTGTCTTTTGACCTTCGTGAACACTCCACTAGATCCTTCTACATATCTTTTTGTGTATTATCCTTCTCGCCTTCTGAGCATGATCCTTCTACATATGAACTTTATGAGAAGGAGCTTTTTGTGTCATAGCAGACGACCCGACTCTTATATAGACCCATCATATTTGTGCTATGCGAGCTCCCAAGCCTAAATTGCACACTTGTCCCTAGCAGATCGCGATGTTCCTTGAAGGTTGCATGCACGTCTTCATTGACACAATGACAAGGGCTAATATTTGACTTAACATATTCTTGGGTTTGAGACAAGGTCCCCAACGACATGTCGATTGTGTTACAATACGTATACTAACACTCAATCGATCTATGTACATAACCACTTCTTTTGATCAACCTTTTGTGACCATAGTTGAGTGCAAGGTGATGAAAATCGAATCAAGCCACATCAATTTTTTTCTTTTTGTAAGGAAATCAGAGGAATTGATGATAGATTGGGGGATAGCCTCGATTCTGTCGAGCTAGGATTTTTCAAGAATCAAGATGTGACTTGATTTGATTTTCATCACCTGACAATCAACTATAGGGATGGTAGTGGGACTGTCTCAGGGTACCCGACCCAACCTGATACAGTGATGATCGATAATGGTGGATGTCACTCATGAGATCATATGATGGAATAGGAGATCAATTAAGTTTGTGGGGGAACATCAGCTCAACAAAAATGCCAAGCATACTAGAGCCGTTGAAGGTTAGCAAAATGGCATCACACAACGCAAGCTTGATCGTGCAACCATTATGAAGCCTGGCTCAACGCTATAACCTAGTTTTCAAGTATAGACCCATCAAACATGCATCTCACCATATTACAAAATATTTCTTTTTGTAAAGAAATTATAATGATTGCTCAATCAAGTTTGTGTTGGGTGGTGCCATTTTGCTAATCTTCGCTTGGCATTTTTGTTAAGCTGTTGTTTTCCCGTAATCTTAATTTATCTCTGTTTCTATCATATGATCCTACGAGTGGTCCACCTTTCTCGATCATCTTGATACCACCAGAAGGCATTTCTCAGATTCATGGTATGATCTCGGATTCATAGTAGTGTATGTCTCAGATTCATGGAATTTATTGAAATCGTGGAAGAGTATGTCTTGAATTCATGTGGGGGTATGTTTCGGATTCATAAGGGATATATCTTGGATTCATTGATCGGTATGTCTTGGATTCAAGGGGGGTATTGCTAAGATTGATGGGAGAGTCTCGGATTGATGGGGGTTATCTCTCATATTCATAGGTTGGTATGTCTCGGATTCATGGGTATGTCTCAGATTCATGGAGGAGCATGGTCTCGGATTCATGGGGGAGTATGTTTTGGATTCATGGTTGGAGTCTGTCTCCTTTTTGAGGGGGAGTCGGCGAGTATTCATCAGCGAGGTTGGTATGTCTCGTATTCATCAATGAGTATGTCTCGGATATACAATCGAGGATTCATGGGGGAGTATGTCTTGGTTTAATGGGGTTGTCTCGAATACTTGGGGTGTATGTCTCAAATTCTTGGATATGTCGCGGATTCATGGGGGTATGTCGTGGATTCATGGGGGAGAATGGTCTCGGATTCATGGAGGGAGGATGTCTTAGATTCTTGGGGAGTATGTCATGGATTCATGATAGGATATGTCACAAATTCATGAGGGGAGTATGGTCTCAAATTCAAAGGGGAGTATGTCTTCGATTAATGAGGTATGTCTAGAATTCGTAGGGGGAGTATGTCTCGGATTAGTGGGCAAATGTGTCTCAGGTTCATGGGTGGGGTATGTATCGTATTCATGGTCTCAAATTTATGGCGGGGAACATCTCTAATTCAAAGGGTTTATGTCTCGAATTCGTTGGGGGGTATTTCTCTGATTCGTGGGGGAGTACGTATTAGATTATGGGTATGTCTTGGATTCGTGGGGTGTCTCCAATGGAATCATGGGTATGTCTCGAATTCATGGGCGTATTTTTAGATTCATGGGGGAGTACATCTCGGATTCATGATCATATTCATAGGGGGAGTGGAATATATCTCCCATACATGAGGGAGTATGATATCAATTCATGACATTTCTCGGATCATAGGGGAAGTATCTCTCCCATGAATGAGGGAGTATGATCTTGGATTCATGGCATTTCTCGGATTCACGGCATGGTCTTGATTTATTGGGGAGTATGTCTCGGATTCAAGGAAGGAGTATGGTCTAGAATTCATGGGGGTTATGTCTTCGATTCATGGGTGGCTATCCCATCAATGAGGGAGTATGATGTTGGATTCATGAAATTTATGGAATCATGGATGGTCTTAGATTCACTGGGAAGTATGTCTTGGATACGGGGGTATGTCTCCGATTCATTGGAGGGGGGGGGGAGTATGTCTTGGATTCATGAAAGGTATGCGTCAGATTCATGGGGGGTATGTATCGGTTTCAAGGGGGAGTATGGTGAGGGATTAATGGGGAAGGAATGGTCTCAGATTCATGAGAGAGTATGTCTTTGATTCACGGGAGAGTGTAAGGGATTCAAGATAGGGTATATGTCAATTCGTGGGAGATTATGTCTTGGATTCATGGCGATTGTGAGGGAAGGGTAACTCACAGATTCATGGGGCGTGTCTCAGATTCATGAGAGGAGTATGATCTCAAATTTAAGGAGTACCATGTCTTATATAAATGAGGGCTATGCCTTTAATTTTTTGATGGGTATGTCACAGATTCGTGGTTATGTCTGATACTCGAAGGAGTATGTCTCCGATAGATTCATGGGTATGTCTCGATATCATGGGAAGGAGGTAGGTATGTCATAGATTCATGGAGAGTATGAATAAGATTCATGGAAGTGTATATTTCAGATTCATGATCGAATTTATGGGGAAAGTATGGCTCCCATTCATGAGTGAGTATGATGTTGAATTCATGGTATTTCTCGAATTCATGGTATGGTCTTGGATTCCCAAGTAGTATGTCTCATATTAAAGGGGGAAGTATGGGATCAGATTCATGGGTGCTATGTCTGAGATTCATGGGTGGTTATGTCGCGCATTAATGGTGCGGTACATCTCAGATTAATGGGGGAGTATGTCTAAGATTTATGGGAGATTATAGTGAGGGATTGATGGTATGTAATGGATTCAAGAAGTCAGGAAGTAATTCTTGGATTCATAAGGGGTATTTCTTGGATTCATGAAAGGGAGGGGGGTTCTCGGGTTTACATCCATGAATCTAAGACATATCCAACTTGAATCCAAGACCATACTCCCCCCATGAATCTGGGACATACCCCCATGAATCCAAGACAAACCCCCACATGAATCCGGATTCATGCGGGGGTATGTCTTAGATTCATTAGGGTATATCCCGGATTCACGGGGGAGTATGTCTCGTATTCATAAGCGGATATTTCTTAAATCCATGGGAAGAGCATTTATAGGGTTCGTGGGGCAATATGTCTCTCACATTCATGATCGTATTTGTGCAGGGGAGAATGTCTCATATTCATGTCGGTATGTACCGGATTCATGTGGAAGTATATATCGGAATCATAAACGGGTATTTATCAGATCCATGGGGGGAGTATTTGTAGGATTCATGGGGGAGTATGTGTCGGATTCTTGATCGTATTCATTGGGTGAGTATGTCTCCCATTCATTAGGGAATATGATATCAAATTTATGGCATATTTTGGGTTGATGTTATGGTCTTGGAGTCATGGGGGAGTATGTCTCTAACTCAAGGGGGATACAGTCTCGGATTCATTGGGGGGATATGTCTCCGATTCCTAGGCGGCTATGTCTCGGATTCATGGAAGAGTACGTCTTATATATCCGAATCACAGGAGAGTATTTCTCGGATTCATGTGGGGTATGTTTCCGATTCATGGGAGGTTATGTCTTAAATTAAGGTGAGGATATGCGTCGTATTCATGGATCCGTATGTCTCGAATTCATGGCTATGTTGTAGATTCGTGGGGGGCGTGTCGCATATTCATACTCACTTATTCATGGTGGAGTATGGTCTCAGATTCCTGAAGAGTATGTCTTGGATTCAAGGGGAACTCTCACGGGTTCTTGATAGGGTACGTCGCAGATTCATGATTGGGTACGTTAAAGATTCATGGTAGGAATTCAAAGAGTATTATGTCTTATATAAATGAGGGGTATGTTTGGAATTTGTAGGGGCAGTATGTCTCGGATTTATGGGAGGGTTATGTATCAGATTCATTGTCCTCGATTTATGACGGAGTACGTCTCCAATTCAAGAGGGTTATGTCTCAGATTTCGTTGTAGGAGAGCATGCCTCATGTTCATTGGATTCATGGGTAAGTCTCCGACGGATTCATGTGTATGTCTCGGATTCATGGGCTGGTATGGAGTATGTCTCCCATTGATGAGGGAGAATGATCTCGGATTCATAGCATTCTCATATTCATGGTATGATGTTAGATTCAATAGGGAGTATGCATCGGATTCAAGGGGGGAGTATGGTGAGAGATTCATCATGGGAGAGTATGTATGTTCATGAGTATGTCACAGATTCATGGGTTTGTCTTAGATTCATGGGGGTATGTCACTGATGGTTTCATCTATACGCCTCAGATACATGGCCGATATGGAGTATGACTCCCATTCATGAAGAAATGTGATCTCGGATTCATTGCATTTTTCATATTCATGGTATCATGTTAGATTCAATAGGGAGTATGTCTTGGATTCAAGAGGGGAGTGTGGTGAGGGACTCATGGGGGAGAATGGTCTCACATTCATGGAGAGTATGTCTTTAAATTATGGGGGATTGTATAGGATTCATGATAGGGTACATCTCATATTCGTGGGAGATTATGTCTTGGATTCAAGGGGGAGTGTGAGGATTCATCATAGGGTACGTCGCAGATTCATGGGGCGTGTGTCTCCGATTCATGAGGCAGTATTGTCCCAAATTTAAGGAGAAATATGTATTATATTAATGAGGGCTATGTCTTGAATTTTTCGATGGGTGTGTCACAGATTCGTGGTTATGTCTGATACTCATGGGGTATGTCTCCGATTGATTCATGGGTTTGTCTCTAATTCATGGACAGGAGGTAGGTATGTCATAGATTCATGGGGAGCATGAATAGGATTCACGGGTAAGTATGCGTCGGATTCATGATCGAATTCATGGGGGGAGTATGTCTCCCATTCATGAGTGAGTATGATGTCGAATTCATGGCATTTCTCGAATTCATGGTATGGTCTTGGATTCCTAAGTAGTATGTCGTAGCGGATTAAAGGGGGAGTATGGTCTCAGATTCATGGGTGTTATGTCTTGGATTCATAGGTGGATTATGTCTCGGATTAATGGTGTTGTACATCTCAGATTAATTGAGGAGTATGTCTAAGATTCATGACAGATTATGGACAGGGATTGAAGGTATGCATCAGAATCAGGAAGTAATGAAACATTTCTTGGTTTCATAGGGGCCGTGTATTGGATTCATGACATTTTTTCAATTCATGGTATGATGTTAGAGTCAATAGGGAGTATGTATCGGATTCAAGGGGGGAGTATGGTGAGGGATTAATGGGGAAGGAATGGTCTCAGATTCATGAGAGAGTATGTCTTTGATTCCAGGGAGAGTGTAAGGGATTCAAGATAGGTTACATGTCAGATTCGTGGGATTATGTCTTGGATTCATGGGCGATTGTGAGGGAAGGGTAGCTCACAGATTCATGGGGTGTGTCTCAGATTCATGAGAGGAGTATGGTCTCAAATTTAAGGAGTACCATGTCTTATATTAATGACTGCTATGCCTTTAATTTTTTGATGGGTATGTCACAGATTCGTGGTTATGTCTGATACTCGAAGGGGTATGTCTCCGATAGATTCATTGGTATGTCTCGATATCATGGAAAGGAGGTAGGTATGTCATAGATTCATGGGTATGTCTCGATATCATGGGAAGGAGGTAGGTATGTCATAGATTCATGGAGAGTATGAATAAGATTCATGGTAAGTGTATGTTTCAGATTCATGATCGAATTTATGGGGGGAGTATGGCTCCCATTCATGAGTGAGTATGATATCGAAATCATGGCATTTCTCGAATTCATGGTATGGTCTTGGATTCCCAAGTAGTATGTCTCGTATTAAAGGGGGAAGTATGAGACCAGATTCATGGGTGCTATGTCTGAGATTCATGGGTGGTTATGTCGCGCATTAATGGTGCGGTACATCTCAGATTAATGGGTGAGTATGTCTAAGATTTATGGGAGATTATGGTGAGGGATTGATGGTATGTAATGGATTACAGGAAGTCATTCTTGGATTCATAAGGGGTATTTCTTGGATTCATGAAAGGGAGGGGGGTTCTCGGGTTTACACCCATGAATCCAAGACCATACATATCTGGAACATACCCCATGAATCCAAGACATACCCCCCATGAATCCGACCGGGGGTATGTCTTACATTAGGGGTATATCGGATTCCGGGGAGTATGTCCGTATTCATAAGCGGAATTTCTTTCCATGGGGGGTATTTATAGGGTTCGTGGGGCATGTCTACATTCCGTATTCCAGGGGAGTATGTCTCATATTCATGTCGGTATCGGATTCATGGGGAAGTATAAGAATCATAAACGGGTATTAATCAACATGGGGGGAGTATTTGTAGGATTCATGGGGGAGTATGTGTCGGATTCCGTACATTGGGTGAATGTCTCCATTTGGGAATATGATATCAAATTCATATTTGGGGTTGATGTTATGGTCTTGTCGGGGGTATGTCTAACTCAAGGGGGATAAGTCTCGGATTCATTGGGGGGTTATGTATCCGTAGGCGTCTATCCGGATTCATGGAAGAGTACTGTCGGTGTCGGATTCCGTTGGGTGTCGAAAAAATCATTGGGGTGGGGGTGCTGTGGTGCATGTGTGGGGGTTCTTCAGTATCGGGTGCGTGCCCTGGTGGGCTTGTCTTGGAAGGGTGGTGTCGTTCCTGTTGAGGCGCCCGACAGCGGCTAAGTGGATAGGGTTTGTGTTCGCCACCTCTTTTTTAAAAGCAGGAAAAGGTTGGGTTGGATTTGATCCGTGGGGAGTTTGTGGGGTCTCCGCTCTGAGACACGGATATACCGGAGAGTGAAAAACATTTATTCTGCTTCCGTGGCTTGGCTAGGAGTGGGGCAAAGGGGTCAAATGGGGTGTGGATATGGGGCGGGGGGATCCAGCCGTCGGGTATGGGGCGGCTATGTAGCCGTCGGGGCCTGGGTTGGTTTGTGGATTCGGTAGGAAATGGGTTTGGTTTTGGATCGCTAAACTTAGCCCGGGTTTCTGGAGGGTGGAATGAGAGGGTGTTTTGGTGAGTATTTCTCTCACAAAAGGGGCTCTCTTTCTCTCTCCTTGGGATTTCTAGTGGGGGTAGGGAATGGATTCAAGTGGGTATGAATTGTGTGTTGTTGGTTTAGGGAATTGTTTTTTATGTTTTGAACCCCCTCTATTTATATAAAAGAGAGGCAGGGGAAATCCAGGGGATTATGGCTTGGTTAATATTTTGATTAGACCCCTCATTAATTCTCTAATTCTTCTGTCAAGACTTAGGGCGGCTGTTCTTAGCCGCCCAGGATGGTCTCCTGGAGCCCCTATCATGGGGTAGCCCCTATCATATGCCAAACGTCTCTAACTCTTAGGTCGGTTACTTGGGGATCCGGCCAAGATAGGGCGGCAGTCTAACCCGCCGCGATCAGCATTTAATTCATGTCCCTCCAGGGAAGGGTTCAAGGTGGCCAGGGGGGCGGCTATGCTAAATCATGGTATGGGGCCTAGTTAGGGCTAGCCGCCCCTTCAGGGACTTGGGGTTTTTTTTTTGTTTTTAGTTTCTCTTGGTGGGGTTCCTGGTGGGCTGGTTTAGGGTAGTGTTTAGGCAGAGTTAGGGTTTGTCTCAGGCTAGGGTTTAGGGTTTTAGGGTTTCAGGAGTTTTAGGTTTAGATGGAGGCTAGAGTCCCGACGTCTATTAGATTCCAAATATATCGGGTGTTACGAATTTCTGTCTTTTTGGACAAAATTGGGGTATCTACAAAGTCTTATATAGTCACGGAAGATTTCTCGGATTCATGTGGGGTATGTTTCCGATTCAGGGGGGTTATGTCTTAGATTAAGGTGAGGATATGTGTCGGATTCATGGATCCGTATGTCTCGAATTCATGGCTATGTTGTAGATTCGTGGGGGGCGTGTCATAGATTCATGGGGGAGTGTCGCATATTCATACTCTCTTATTTATGGTGGAGAATGGTCTCAGATTCTTGAGAGAGTATGTCTTGGATTCAAGGGGAACTGTCACGGGTTCTTGATAGGGTACGTCGCAGATTCATGATAGGGCACGTTGAAGATTCATGGTAGGAATTCAAAGAGTATTATGTCTTATATAAATGAGGAGGTATGTTTGGAATTTGTAAGGGCAGTATGTCTCGAATTTATGGGAGGGTTATGTATCAGATTCATCGTCCTAGATTTATGACGGAGTACATCTCCGATTCGAGAGGGTTATGTGTCAGATTCGTTGCGGGAGAGCATGCCTCATGTTCATTGGATTCATGGGTATGTCTTGGATTCATGAGAGTATGTCTCCGATGGATTGATGTGTGTCTCGGATTCATGGGACGGTATGGAGTATGTCTCCCATTGATGAGGGAGAATGATCTCGGATTCATAGCATTCTCATATTCATGGTATGATGTTAGATTCAATAGGGAGTATGTATCAGATTCAAGGGGGGAGTATGGTGAGAGATTCATCATGGGAGAGTATGCATGTTGATGGGTATGTCACGGATTCATGGGTTTGTCTTAGATTCATGGGGGTATGTCAGCGATGGTTTCATCTATACGTCTGAGATACATGGGCCGATATGGAGTATGACTCCCATTCATGAAGGAATATGATCTCGGATTCATGACATTTTTCATATTCATGGTATCATGTTAGATTCAATAGGGAGTATGTCTTGGATTCAAGGGGGGAGTATGGTGAGGGATTCATGGGGGAGCAATGGTCTCAGATTCATGGGAGAGTATGTCTTTGAATTATGGGGGATTGTATAGGATTCATGATAGGGTACATCTCAGATTCTTGGAGAGATTATGTCTTGGATTCATGGGGGAGTGTGAGGGATTCATCATAGGGTAAGTCGCAGATTCATGGGGCGTGTGTCTCCGATTCATGAGGGAGTATGGCCCCAAATTTAAGGAGTACTATGTCTTATATTAATGAGGGCTATGTCTTGAATTTTTCGATGGGTGTGTCACAGATTCGTGATTATGTCTCATACTCATGGGGGTATGTCTCCGATGGATTCATGGGTATGTCTCGAATTCATGGACAGGAGTTAGGTATGTCATAGATTCATTGGGAGCATGAATAGGATTCACGGGAGAGTATGTGTCGGATTCATGATCGAATTCATGGGGGGGTATGTCTCCCATTCATGAGTGAGTATGATGTCGAATTCATGGCATTTCTCGAATTCATGGTATGGTCTTGGATTCCTAAGTAGTATGTCTCGGATTATAGGTGGAGTATGGTCTCAGATTCATGGGTGTTATGTCTTGGATTCATAGGTGCTTATGTCTCGGATTAATGGTGTTGTACATCTCAGAGTAATGGGGGAGTGTGTCTAAGATTCATGACAGATTATGGTCAGGGATTGAAGGTATGTATCAGAATCAGGAAGTCAAGAAGTATTTCTTGGTTTCATAGGAGGCATGTCTTGGATTCATGGCATTTTTTCAATTCATGGTATGATGTTAGAATCAATAGGGAGTATGTATCGGATTCAAGGGGGGAGTATTGTGAGGGATTCATGGGGAAGGAATGGTCTCAGATTCATGAGAGAGTATGTCTTTGATTCACGGGAGAGTGTAAGGGATTCAAGATAGGGTACATGTCAGATTCGTGGGAGATTATGTCTTAGATTCATGGGCGATTGTGAGGGAAGGGTACCTCACAGATTCATGGGGTGTGTCTCAGATTCATGAGAGGAGTATGGTCTCAAATTTAAGGAGTACTATGTCTTATATTAATGAGGGCTATGCCTTTAATTTTTTGATGGGTATGTCACAGATTCGTGGTTATGTCTGATACTCGAAGGAGTATGTCTCCGATAGATTCATGGGTATGTCTCGATATCATGGGAAGGAGGTAGGTATGTCATAGATTCATGGAGAGTATGAATAAGATTCATGGAAGTGTATGTTTCAGATTCATGATCGAATTTATGGGGGAAGTATGGCTCCCATTCATGAGTGAGTATGATGTCGAATTCATGGTATTTCTCGAATTCATGGTATGGTCTTGGATTCCCAAGTAGTATGTCTCGTATTAAAGGGGGAAGTATGGGATCAGATTCATGGGTGCTATGTCTGAGATTCATGGGTGGTTATGTCGCGCATTAATGGTGCGGTACATCTCAGATTAATGGGGGAGTCTTGTCTAAGATTTATGGGAGATTATGGTGAGGGATTGATGGTATGTAATGGATTCAAGAAGTCAGGAAGTAATTCTTGGATTAATATGGGGTATTTCTTGGATTCATGAAAGGGAGGGGGGTTCTCGGGTTTACACCCATGAATCTAAGACATATCCAACTTGAATCCAAGACCATACTCCCCCCATGAATCTGGAACATACCCCCATGAATCCAAGACATACCCCCACATGAATCCGGATTCATGCGGGGGTATGTCTTAGATTCATTAGGGGTATATCCCGGATTCACGGGGGAGTATGTCTCGTATTCATAAGCGGATATTTCTTAAATCCATGGGGAGAGTATTTATAGGGTTCGTGGGGCAATATGTCTCACATTCATGATCGTATTCGTGCAGGGGAGTATGTCTCATATTCATGTCGGTATGTCCCGGATTCATGGGGAAGTATATATCGGAATCATAAACGGGTATTCATCAGATCCATGGGGGGAGTATTTGTAGGATTCATGGGGGAGTATGTGTCGGATTCTTGATCGTATTCATTGGGTGAGTATGTCTCCTATTCATTAGGGAATATGATATCAAATTTATGGCATATTTTGGGTTGATGTTATGGAGTCATGGGGGAGTATGTCTCTAACTCAAGGGGGATACAGTCTCGGATTCATTGGGGGGTTATGTCTCCGATTCCTAGGCGGCTATGTCTCGGATTCATGGAAGAGTACGTCTTATATATCCGAATCACGGAAGAGTATTTCTCGGATTCATGTGGGGTATGTATCCGATTCATGGGGGGTTATGTCTTAAATTAAGGTGAGGATATGTGTCGGATTCATGGATCCGTATGTCTCGAATTCATGGCTATGTAGATTCGTGGGGGGCGTGTCATAGATTCATGGGGGGGGTGTCGCATATTCATACTCTCTTATTCATGGTGGAGAATGGTCTCAGATTCTTGAGAGAGTATGTCTTGGATTCAAGGGGAACTGTCACGGGTTCTTGAAAGGGTACGTCGCAGATTCATGATAGGGCACGTTGAAGATTCATGGTAGGAATTCAAAGAGTATTATGTCTTATATAAATGAGGGGTATGTTTGGAATTTGTAAGGGCAGTATGTCTCGGATTTATGGGAGGGTTATGTATCAGATTCATCGTCCTCGATTTATGACGGAGTACGTCTCCGATTTGAAAGGGTTATGTCTCAGATTCGTTGTGGGAGAGCATGCCTCATGTTCATTGGATTCATGGGTATGTCTTGGATTCATGAGGGTATGTCTCCGATGGATTGATGTGTGTCTCGGATTCATGGGCCGGTATGGAGTATGTCTCCCATTGATGAGGGGGAATGATCTCGGATTCATAGCATTCCCATTGATGAGGGTTATGTATCAGATTCATCGTCCTCGATTTATGACGGAGTACGTCTCCGATTTGAAAGGGTTATGTCTCAGATTCGTTGTGGGAGAGCATGCCTCATGTTCATTGGATTCATGGGTATGTCTTGGATTCATGAGGGTATGTCTCCGATGGATTGATGTGTCTCGGATTCATGGGCCGGTATGGAGTATGTCTCCCATTGATGAGGGAGAATGATCTCGGATTCATAGCATTCTCATATTCATGGTATGATGTTAGATTCAATAGGGAGTATGTATCAGATTCAAAGGGGGAGTATGGTGAGAGATTCATCATGGGAGAGTATGCCTGTTCATGGGTATGTCACGGATTCATGGGTTTGTCTTAGATTCATGGGGGTATGTCAGCGATGGTTTCATCTATACGTCTGAGATACATGGGCCGATATGGAGTATGACTCCCATTCATGAAGGAATATGATCTCGGATTAATGGCATTTTTCATATTCATGGTATCATGTTAGATTCAATAGGGAGTATGTCTTGGATTCAAGGGCGGAGTATGGTGAGGGATTCATGGGGGAGCAATGGTCTCAGATTCATGGGAGAGTATGTCTTTGAATTATGGGGGATTGTATAGGATTCATGATAGGGTACATCTCAGATTCTTGGGAGATTATGTCTTGGATTCAAGGGGGGGTGTGAGGGATTCATCATAGGGTAAGTCGCAGATTCATGGGGCGTGTGTCTCCGATTCATGAGGGAGTATGGCCCCAAATTTAAGGAGTACTATGTCTTATATTAATGAGGGCTATGTCTTGAATTTTTCGATGGGTGTGTCACAGATTCGTGATTATGTCTGATACTCATGGGGTATGTCTCCGATGGATTCATGGGTATGTCTCGAATTCATGGACAGGAGTTAGGTATGTCATAGATTCATGGGGAGCATGAATAGGATTCACGGGAGAGTATGTGTCGGATTAATGATCGAATTCATGGGGGGAGTATGTCTCTCATTCATGAGTGAGTATGATGTCGAATTCATGGCATTTCTCGAATTCATGGTATGGTCTTGGATTCCTAAGTAGTATGTCTCAAATTAGAGGTGGAGTATGGTCTCAGATTCATGGGTGTTATGTCTTGGATTCATAGGTGCTTATGTCTCGGATTAATGGTGTTGTACATCTCAGTGTAATGGGGGAGTGTGTCTAAGATTCATGACAGATTATGGTCAGGGATTGAAGGTATGTATCAGAATCAGGAAGTCAGGAAGTATTTCTTGGTTTCATAGGAGGCATGTCTTGGATTCATGGCATTTTTTCAATTCATGGTATGATGTTAGAATCAATAGGGAGTATGTATCGGATTCAAGGAGGGAGTATTGTGAGGGATTCATGGGGAAGGAATGGTCTCAGATTCATGAGAGAGTATGTCTTTGATTCACGGGAGAGTGTAAGGGATTCAAGATAGGGTACAGGTCAGATTCGTGGGAGATTATGTCTTAGATTCATGGGTGATTGTGAGGGAAGGGTACCTCACAGATTCATGGGGCGTGTCTCAGATTCATGAGAGGAGTATGGTCTCAAATTTAAGGAGTACTATGTCTTATATTAATGAGACAAATTCATAGGAGAGTATGTCTTGGATTCTTGGGAAAATGTCAGGGATTCATAATAGGGTACGTCTTAGATTCGTGTGAGATTAATTCTTGGATTCATGATAGGGTACGTCGAAGATTCATAGGGGTATGTCTTAGATTTATGAGGGGAGTATAGTCTCAAATTTTCGTATGTCAGCCCCCTCATCCCACCGTCCTCATATCATCTTCACAAGTTTACTTCAAAATTGAAATTTTTTTTACAAGGATATATTTATTATTTGAAAAAAAATGAAGAAAAAAGAAAACTAAGGTGTTGGCTTCATTATATAATGAACATTAAGATATTGCATTCAAAATTTCAATATTGGTCTCTCAATAAAAAAAACAAGACAGTTTATAAATATTGAGGAAAAAAACTCACTTATTTTGTTATAAGCTATAGAATATCCTGAGAACTATTTTAATAAAAAAAATGAGACTATTTGAGCATCCGGCTAGATCATTCATGGGTCACATATCATATCATGAGAGGATTGGTGTTACGTGCATGGATATCATAACATGTCAATCTATTTAGTAGGGATAATATTGTTGAGTCCAAGTTGTTAGGATAGAAATAATCAGGGAAAAACTTATCTTCTCCTATTTTATTGCTAGATGTAACTTCTTTTTAGATTTTGTTGGGTGCGCCTATTTATATGATAAGACATGCAAGGAATAAAGGGGTCGATTATTATCTTCCATATTTTCTTTCATTACGGAGGCATAGGTTCCTCAATTAACCTAATATCTTTTCTGTTCCAAGATTGGTGCCAACAAAGAAAAGATGAGTAATCCTCAGTACTTAACCATTGTGGTATCAGAGCAAGGGCATGGATCAGAGAGTGGATAAGTTGGAGGCTGAAGTGGGTTCCCTCGTCACCTACCAACAACAGATTATGCAAAAACTAACAGAGTTAGTTGACAGGTCCAATTCACAAACTAATTCAACATCGGCCAACCTAATGCACGAGGAAGAAGAGACCTCCAGGGATCTACCTCAAAACCATGGTGGACGATCTCTAGAAGCATACCAGGAACTCGTCAAAATGGATCGCAACATTCCTACACTCCAAAATTCATCAAACTTGATTTTCCCTGTTTTAATGGCGGAGAAGACACCACAAGTTGGGTTTGTAGGGTAGAACACTTCTTTCAATTCCATCAAACGCCTGAGGAAGAACGTGTGGCGCTTGCATCCTTTCATTTGGAAGGAGACGCTCAATTATGTTACCAACTTCTTAGGCAAGAAAGGGGCGTGCTAACTTGGCAGAATTTTGTGATGGCTTACATACTCAGTATGGCGGCCCCACTCAATTTCAAGACTTCTTCGGAGAGCTAACAAAGTTGCAACAAACAAGTTGGATCTGTAAAAGATTATCAGTCCCAATTTGAGAAGTAGTCCCAATTTGAGAAGTTGTTGTCTAAGGTAGGACACCTTCCTCAAAACCGAAGAGTCAATTGTTTCATTAGTGGATTGAAGGACACAATCAAGGCTGATGTATATCTGGACGTCCTACATTATTATCATCTGCCATTGGACTAGCTCGTTTGTACGAAGCTCGTAATGCCGCACAGAGGCGAATCACTTCAACCCAAGATTCAAAGAAGAACCTTCTGACAAACAAGGAGATGACAATCAACGTCTCTTTTATTCCAATTCAACGAATGTCATCCACGAATTACAGGAGCGACGTGCTAAAGGTTTGTGCTATAATTGTAATGAAAAGTTTGTTCCTAGACATCGATGCAAAAAAATATTTTTGATTGAAGCATGTTACGAAGAAGATAATGGTGATGTAATTATGGATGACGAAGAAACCATTCGAGAAGACTTCAAGGAGATGCCTGAAATTTCTTTGCACGCTATTTCTGGCACACGAGCTCCAAAAATGATGCGTGTGAAGGGAGGCATAGGACACATATCAACCACTGTTTTGGTGGACTCAGGAAGCACTCATAATTTTATTAGTGAAAATTGCTAATAAGGTGGGATTACAACCTAAGTGTGCAGGACGATTTGAAGTTGTGGTGGCTTCGGTTATAATCTATCTAGTCCAGGTAAGTGCACAAACATAAAATTAATGTCGCAAGGAATACCAATTTTTGTGGATTTTTATTTGCTTCCATTGGAAGAGTATGATATTGTGTTAGGCACGCAATGGTTGCGTACGTTTGGTCCAATTTTGTGGGACTTTGCTAAGTTACAGATGAAATTCAAAGTAGCAGATAAAGAGGTGGTTCTTCAAGGGGTATGCACTCCAGGTGATAACTAATTGGAATACTAAATTCAGTGGCGAAGCAAGAAAAAGTAAAAATGGGGTGTTGCTAAAGTTATTCTCATTTGGGACCCCTCTTCTCAAAGATGAGGTTGAACATCAACCTCCACAACTGTAACAAATTCTGAAAATTATCAGGATATCTTCAAAGAACCCACTTGCCTACCTCCTACATGTGTCCAAGATCACAAAATTCCCTTGATGACAGGAAGTGGACCAGTGTGTGTCAAGCCCTATCATTATCCACATTATCAAAAGGCTGAGATTGAAAAATTAGTGGCTGAAATGCTATCTACAGGTGTGATCAGACCCAGCAACAGTCCTTATTCATCACCAGTCATCTTAGTTAAAAAGCATGATGGATCTTAGTTAAAAAGCATGATGGATCTTAGTTAAAAGCATGATGGATCATAACATAAAGGCACAAGGTAATGTACAATATTTGTATTCTACACTTCCAAGTTGTGTTAATATAAAACAAAATTGAAAAAAGAAACAAGCGATAGAATATGTTCTGACCTTAGTATTGATCTCATCCATCAAGGGAACTTGCCTATCCATTACCTGAGAATATTACAAATATATAAATCAATCTCATTATATTTTGGATTGCATGTAATTCCAGAATAAAATTGCAGATAATTTACCTCATTCATGTCATGAGCCATGTTCTTCAGGGTGTCAAGTCATTCTGCTATAACATCCAATCCTCGATCCTGCATATAGGTCATTTGTGTTCCCCCGAGTAAACTCATACATCTGACATGATATCGGAAACATGCGACTCAAAATAATGAGTAAAATTCTTCAATGATAACCATCATATGATGCTTTTATTTTACATGAAACGGCATGGAGAAAAAGAGTTCACAAAAGATGAAAGTTCAACTGACTCCAAAAATGTGGAGCAAAATGCCCAATAGTGCCAATATAATGGAAAAGGTATAAGCATTCAGGAACATACATGAATTATTATTTCCCGAAAACCTGCCGCCAGGAATACACTGATATTATAGACTTCTTATGGAGAAAGTACAAGATCCAATAAAATTTAAAATAAAGCAACTTGGCAAATATCGATGCAAAGTACCATTGCTTACCAAAGCGGATGATAGACTTATACAGTACATGATTTTGGTATTTAATAATAATAAAAAATTTGAACAAGGATAGGAACTTTTATTAATTAAAAGCCCCCGAACAAAGGAGACGAGGGATCTCCAAAAGAAAAGTAAAAAACAACAACCGATATGAGCAAAAGCCCAAATCGTATAAGCACAATAAAATTTGAATCACTTCCTCATGAATCGTATTTAATGAAATATTTAGGCTCCTCATTTTATAAGAGTTCTATAGAATCAATAACAAGGAATAATTTAATTAAACACAAACATCATTGGATCAACTAAGTACGCCAATTTAACAGATGATTTGTAAGCAAGATCAAGAAACTTATAACCATGATAAAAAAAAATTCGTGGGTAACATAAATTAATACATACACACATATTGTTATAACTTAAAACAATGAAAGATTGATGCAAGCAGCTGAGTATATAAGGGGAATTCATCCATGTAATTGCAAATCTATTTACCTGTTTCATTTTGCGCATTTCATGTTCCTGCCTAAATTGCTTTGATTCCTCAGTTTGTTGAAAGTATACACTTTCAAATCTTCCATCTGCAATGGATGGTGAGAAAACAAACATCAACAGCAAGCAGGATATCATCCCACAAGACTTTAAAATTGCAAAGATTTTCATTAAGTTCTATAGTAATTGATAACATCACAACCCTTTCTTACAAGAGGAATACTGTTTCAGATATGTAATTTTGATAATAGCTAGTTGGACACTTTCTCATTATGCGCTGTTCTTTCATCCTACCAGATCAACCACAAGAATAATGATGTAGCCTTTTTTCCATGGAAAACAGCATTGAAAACTCTCTCTAAACCAATCACTTTAGATGAATGACAGAGGAAGTGCAATATATTTTTTTCACTTTATATAGAAAGTGAAGTCATCATATGTTCTCTAATATTTATTAAAATATGTCATTTTCAAAGGACCTGATGGAATAATGAGCTTTCATGGATCTGGAACTGGAAGTAAAAATAAGTGCAATATATTTTTTTCACTTTATATAGAAAGTGAAGTCATCATATGTTCTCTAATATTTATTAAAATATGTCATTTTCAAAGGACCTGATGGAATAATGAGCTTTCATGGATCTGGAACTGGAAGTAAAAATAAAAGCATGATAAAGAAATCAGCATAGCTATACAATATGCTTCAAACATCTAGGAGTCACTATTATTCTATTAGTCAACAGTACTACATCAAAGAATTTGATGTGTTATTCAATTAAGGTATGACAACAGGATCCCAAAGAAACTCCACGATCAACTCCTCCTGACATTGATTTCTAAAATTAATCATGAACTCATTATACAAGAGTTATATAACAAAAAAAATTTTGGAAATCTTAGATGCAAATGAATAGTGATGTGAAACTACAAAACAATATCAAAAGGCAATCAATTGAGTAAATTGAGTATCTTATAAGAGAGCATGATAATAAGATCAGCACTTACATCATGTGTCTACAAGGGCTAGGAAATTCCTTGGAAATGCCAAGGAGTATGAGGTAAATGCTGCCAATTTACTTTGATTGGTCTCACCAAAAACACCATCAGTTGAATCCAGTAACTGCAAAAAAAAGGACAAATGGATTTCGGGACCATTTCCATCTAATACCACATGTTCATAAAGGCCCAAAGGCCAAAGGATTCTAATATATGCAGATAATTCACCTCTATATTGTAACAAGATCCTACAAAATCAAGGTAGGCCAGAAGAAGCTACATGGACAAAAAGTATTTAATGAACCCTCAAACACTCAAAAAACAATTTGGATAGAATTCAATATCGCAGATTAAATTCTTTAAAGGGTATTTTAGAGGTGCTAGGAAATTTGCAACGGGGCATGCACTTCCATCATATCATGAGGTTAAAATGTTGTAAGTGACAAAAAAAAATTTGAATGGAAACTCTAATAAATCGAATCCGAGGAGGTTGACTTGCCTCATGCCCTTCTCAATTTATCACAAATCAAATTGCATCCTATGTCTACCTCATAGAAGAGCTTTCCATAAATCTAGCCTTTGTAAATGTTTTTAAATAAAGATCACAGGAACAGATAAATTGAAGAAATTGAACCGATTGCAGTCTTCCCCGCAAAGATCAAAGATACATGCAACCTTAAAAAGTGATCTCAAGAAAAATGTTAGCCCCAAAAAATCAGATATCAGTAACCAAAAAACCAAACCTCGAAGAGCAAGTGATTCGATGGTGTTCCTCCTCCGGGAGGGGTACCCGGAGACCACCCGCCGTATCGGTCCCCTTCTCGCTGGACTCCCTCAGCCTCCGAGAAAGGTCGGGAATTCCAATCCCTTCAATCGATGAGTTTCCGCCGCCCGAGCCCTCCGTCGCAACCATCTCCTCCGTTTCTCTCTCCATCGGTCGAGATGGGTTTGGTCGAGATGGGTTTGCTTTATATAGTTTCTCTCTCGAAACAAACGGGGTATGATATTCTCCCTCTCTTTCAACAATCGTTTTCTGATTTTTTTTTTATGAACGGTCCTGATAGCTTTATGAGGGGGTGAATCATAAGGTACGAGAGTGACGATATGAAATGGGTTTGGTCGAGATGGTTTGTCTCTCAAAAAAAACGGGTATGATATTCTCCCTCTCTTTCTACAATCGTTTTCTGATTTTTTTTAATGAACGGTCTGATGGCTTAATGAGGGGGTGAATCATAAGGTACGAGAGTGACGATATTAAATAACCGTTCAATTTGTACAGCTGTATAAGACGAGCCGATGTGCCGAACTGAACCATCCGCACCGTATCTGCTGTTGGTGTAAAATGACATACTTGTCCCTGCAAGTATGTGATATTGACGCCAGTGACCTGTTTATGAAAGAGTCCGACTGCGTAACTTATCACGCGTTCAGGTCGAATGAACGGTTCAGATTTATCCTGAAACGGAAACCATCGATCAGATGGATATTTTTAAAAAAACATTTTAAAGGGCGTTACCGACTGTGACGACTGACGAGACTGTCACTTTTAAAAAAACATTTTAAAGGGCGTTACCGACTGTGACGACTGACGAGACTGTCACTGTAGTAAATTTAAAAATCACGCATTTTTATCATCTTAGTTAATTTTTATTTAATTTTTCACTAACATGGTTAAAGTCATAGAAAAATGATTAAAATATTTTTAATTTTTTATTTCCTATTTACCTTACAAAAAACAAAATTTATTTTTATATTATTCAAAAATTATATCTATTACATACTTATTAAAAGTATTTTGTGACCCAATATTTTCATTTCCCTTTTTTATCATTTAATTAATTGTTTAATTACCAATAGTAATAGATTTATTCATATTTTAAAATTATTCGATGTACAATATTATCTTATGATTTGTCTAATTACTAATATATTATTATCAGATTTAGATAGATCATACAATTTTAAAATTTTAAGATATCAAAATCAGATTTTATTAAATCATATCAATATATTTTTATTTTAACATTTTAAAATCAATAAATCATATCTATATATTCTAATTTTTTAATTTTAAAATTAAATATATTCACCATATATATGAATATGTTTTTTTGTAATAGAATTAAAAAATCCCTCATATACTAAAATATGTAATATAAGATGTACATATGAATGTGAATATAATATACCTTATAAATCTATATATTTCATATTAAACATTTGTGTATAATTGAATATATTTTGTTAAGATTTTATGGGGAAAAAATATACGGAAAGGTGTAATATTATTATACTTTGTTTCAGATTTTTAAGGATTTAATTTATTCAAAGATTGAATCTCCTAATGCTAAGTTGTTTGCACTCATCTCTATCTTATCTTTTTTTTTTTTATCACTCAATCTATATGTAGTCCTATATATAGCAGTTCATCCCTGCAACCCAAATTATTTTGTTTTCAAGCATATTATTTATTTATTTCTTGATGTGTATATATGTTGTGTTATTTATTTTTATTCATTAATGTAAATTTATATTGTGTTTTACTTATTATGTATGCTTGGTCTTAATTGAATGGTGGCTTGGAATGTAGGGTACTTTTAAGATGATAATGAAAAGTCAATTATTTTTGAATGCATGAGAGAGGTGGAGAGGAAGATTGTCAGAACTCCTCTTTCTTTGGTTTGATTTTTTAAGTGCTTTTGTTTGTTATATTTTTAATGATATATTTTATTGAATTTTTTTATTTTTTATCATGTTTTTAATTATATCAGGTGATTATATCAGGTAAAATGATTGGTACATGCATTAACAGATATAAACAATTTTTCTTCAATACAAAATCGAGGTAATGTTTTATTTTTAGTTTTTTTAATATATTTGCTTGGGTTGCATAAAGATGAAAATGTACTACTCCTTTGATTGGATATTAAAATTCTATATTTTATTTTGATCAAGGTGTTGTTTGCTCTTGTTTTGATATGATGCGATATAGATTTTGTATGGAAAAAAAAATTTCATGGAATTTGTTGATCAAAATACCAATCTTATCGTTTTATGGCTGGGTATGTATTTTTAGAGTTTGGGTGATTGTAGACCTTCATCTTTAATTGACCGCTTAGGAACAAATAAGTTGCAGTGGAGTGGATTAGTTAGATTAGTTGAACGTTAACACATAGGACATTAATTATTCATTTTTTGTCAATTCTTTTTTAATAATGTTTGCTTGTTATATTTTATATGTTTTTGATATGTTGTTATAATATAAAAAAATCTATGAATGCATACTTTATATATATTTAATATTTTCAACATAGTTAATGACTTCTTCACCAAAACCACATTAATTAAAACATATATTAATCATTTTTATTTGTATTTTTATCGATAGTTTTCATCAATTTTAAATATTATTACATAAATCATTTTCCATCGTATTAAATTTCTCAATTATGTTCATATTGTCACAATTTTATTTTATTTTATTTTTTTGAGTTTTAATTGTTCTTTTGAATTGGTTTTTCAATTGTATTGGGTTTTTGAATTAGTTTTATGTGATTGCATTTCAATAAGAATTTGAAGAACTTTCAAATGTAGTATCTTGTAGGTCTTTATTTACATTTAAGTCACAAAAGTGGTTTTCTATTAAGAGTTTAAATATATTCAGAAGATTTATATGTGAGAATTAATTAATGAGTCAATCTTGAAAAGATACGGTATTAGTTTCATATTGTGAGTATAGATATAGAATAATGTAATTCTCAATTTATATTTGTCAAGTATTTTCTACTAACATGATACAAATATATATAATCTTGACTACATTCTCTACACATAAATTTTTTTGTCAAATGTGTTTTATTAAATAAAAAATATAAATAGAAATATATGTATTAAATTAATGAGTCAATGATGTTAAACTACTCATTATTCTTTGAAATTCTATTAATAAAATAGATCTTCACACGTATGATGTATGTCGTGCTTTAGCACATGCAAGTAACTAGTATCTTATTATACTATGTAAAACATTAAAAATGTACCACGATAAATATTTATTATCATAAGAACAATTTATTACAAATTCATAGAAACATATAATATAAAAGATTAGATTAAAGGCCCACCACGATAAGAAGAAACCATAGAAAAATTTCTTGAATATTATAAAACTATTGTAGGTGTAAACTGAATGATAAACAAAACATAATGCTTCTTCGTCATGTCGTGTGATATATTAACGGTGCATAATAAAACATTCTATGTTTTTTATTTTTTTATTTTAAAAATTGATGCTTTTAAGATTTGATCCTTGGTTAACTTTTACGGAGAGGGGATGCTATCGGGCTTTTTTATGTGAAATATTAATCTGAATTGAGATTGAGTTATGCAAATGATTGATATGTGAATGTCTCACCTAATTAAAGATGTACATATAAAATGTTATAACGCAGTTTCTCACATAATTAATTTATTTTAATTCTTTTTTAAATCCAATAAATGTAAATAGTTTTTTACAATAAATCATTAATGTACAATTAAAAAAAAAGAAAAAAAAACTTCAAAAAAATTAGGCCTGTCAACTCACTCGCAGGCCTGAAACTTGAGCCCGGATCAACGGGCCTGCTGGTGGGGCCCGAGCCTGGAATTAATTTATTGGGCCGGCCCAACTTAGCCCTAACTTGGATGTGTGGACGGCGACGGCAATTCGTGGACCGATATCCATGGTGAGCTGGTTGGAGGCCCATAAGGAGGCAAGTGACGGGAGGAAAATTTTGAGAATGACCATTTGTTTTATAGCTGTGTGTGTTCATATACATTATTATATATAGCATAGTACATTACATAATGCGTTATTAGAGGGTATGTATATCTATCAAAGTTAATGGAATAAGTTGGAGGGGGGGGGGGGGGTTGTATTATTTTAAAAAAAATGTTGTGGACCGCGAATGGAGCTACACTGGCATGAACATATCATTTTCTAAATGTGAGCTTCGTTTTCAGTGACTTCGCACTTTTTTCCTTTAAAAATAATACTCCTCCTCAAAAAAAAATGAAATGTATATTTTAATGAACTGTATGGTGTAAAAAGTTTCTAACGAAATATATAGCAGTGAATAAAGTTGGTTAATGATATATATGAGATTGTAAATGAATCGGTATGTTTGCCTTCTCTCGGTGATTTGATTGGTTTTCTATTCCTTGCACGCAAGTATGCAACCCTAATTAGGACATCTGGGACGAGCTAGGGTCTCTATTTTAAAGATCTTTAATATATATTAAAAAAAACACTCCAATTAGGGTTATATTAATTTTTTCTATACCAAAACTGACCCAAGATATTTATCTATATCTCTAAATAATATTTCCCTGACATAATTTAACTTACAAATATAATTAGAGGATGGAAGAATATTTTAGTGATTAAATACAAGGGAAAATAACAAAAAAATGTCTCAAATCAGTCACTTTTTAAAATTATATTTAAAAAGTCTTATTTTACAATTTTAGAAACACAGAAGACTAACATACCCTTATGTAAACATACTGCATATATCTTAACGCAGTTAAAATATTTCACCCTCTTAATTTTGATAATGTATTTGACACATTCTCATGTAAATTTTTTTTTCCACACATTCTCATGCAAAACTTTTTTTTACTCTAAATTCTTTGTGATTAGATGGATTTTATGAGATATGTGTCGATATAATTTGATTTTTTTTTATAATGAACACCATTAAATGTTGATGATTCTTTAAAAAAAATAGATATATACTAATGATGCTATAAAAATATGTGAATAGCCGAACAAAAAAAAGTGAATAAGAATTTAGAATACTAAAATATCATCTATTACATTGGGGCATAACATAGATTTAAATTACATATATTATTATAATAATAATAATCAACATTAGGTAAAATATATATAAAAAACACACAATATATATGATATATAATAACAAAATCTTTAAAAAGATTGATTTGAGTCATATAGAGAGAGATTGTTGTTTTGTAAGAAAAAAAAATTTTTGGTGTAAAATAACCTAACATAGGTTAGAGGGGTGTTAAGGATATAATTACATAAGTTAGATTAATCTTTTATGTTTCTAAAATTGTGAAATGACACTTTTTCAAGATATAATTTTAAAAATTGACTAATTTAAGTGTTTATAACTATTAGAGATTTTTTATTTTAATCATTTTTTCTTGTATGCTGTGGACAAACAATATTTTGACAGTAGAAACAACTTTTCTGGTGCATTTCTTCCTTTGTATTCGGAACCCAACATGAGACAACACAAAACACATGAACACATGGATCCATTGATTCACATAACTTGTTACACAGTAGTACAATTGACATGAAATTAAAATCCAACATGAAAGAGGCTCTCACAACACAAGACATCCCCTTACAAGGCCTGTCTCCCACCTCTTCACATTCACACACCACCCCTCCACCCGCCGCCCCACCCCGCCCATCCCGACCGGTCAATTCTGACCATTCTCCGGCTGGTTGTGGTGGTGGCCGTTCATGGGAGGCGGCGGCGGCGCCTGCGATATCTTGCTCATCGACTCTCCGACGACGACCACCTCCGAAAGCGCGGTCTCTCCCTTCCCCTTACGTGCCTCCAACTGCTTCTGCGTCGACTTATAATACATTGCATACAGTATCAGCTGCATCACAGCAAACAATGTGCCTATGCTGTTCGGTATCTGATACATCCATACACAACAAACATCACATGCATTAGTGGATATTGGTGTCACAATGTATGCAATTGTATATATATAGGCTTGTAACGTTATATATTTACAGTAATATAGAGGTCGAAACGGATGAGGGCGTATGTGGTCCAGCAGACTCCGTTGGCGAAAGACGCGACGGAGAGGAACAGAGGCATGTACTCCACACTCTTCGTTCGGATCACCAGTCTCTGCAGTCAACAATAATGTCCACTTTAATTTTTTTAAAATACATTTTAAATATATAAAATATAAAGTAAAATACATGACTCCTCCCGTGAGACAAAACAATGTGTGCTGGAAGACATGAAACATAACCGACTATAAAAAAAACCATAACCGACTCACACGTTTTCAATCGCTCCCAAACAAAAACCCACATTAAATCCTACTCTATCTTCTTCAACGACATCCACCCCAAAAAAATAAAACAAACATTTCCCAGACCAATCAACGACCACCTCCCAAACTCCACGTGCCATGCATGCACCATGTACAGCCATGCAAACTCACGTATACTACTGAGATGTCAGTACTGATAGCATACATACCATGACTGATAAGGGGGCGGCGTACATCAACATGCAGAAGAAGACGCAGAGGGTGCCGACGACGAGGGAGCGGCGGTCGTGGGTGTGGGCGAGGGTCATGACGAGGACGGCGACGGCGACGACGAAGGCGATGCCGGCGACGAGCATGCCGAGGACGAGGAGGCGCTTGCGGGGGTCGGAGAAGATGAGGAAGAGGAGGATGTAAGTGAGTTCGATGAAGAGACCTGTGCCGTTGATGGTGAGGACGAGGACGCTGTGGGGGTGGACGAAGGGGAGGCCGTAGACCACCCAAAGCATGCAGTTTAAGAGGGTGGCCAGGTATGGGATGGGTGAGAATTGCTCCACTGATCCCTTCTTGTATATCTTCACAAAAGTTGGCCTGAAAAACAAAGAAGAAAAAATGTGAATTTGATGATTGGGTTGTGCTTGTTTGGATGGGTATTTGATGGGTGGGTGGGGGGTTTCTTACACTGGTGAGAGGAAGAGCATCAGTGCTATTATGTTGCCTGCAAGAAAACAATGAAAGAGGGATTTGATAAAGTATTGTTTATGTAGCTTTTTAAAAGTGGAGAAGAAAACATTTATTAGAACAGTAGAATCCATCCAAACGTGGATCTAAACAGACCTTTAATCATGAAGAGCAACGACCAACATGAAATTAAAGTACTCACATGAAAATTTTGCTCTTTTTTAAAAGAGAGAAGAGAGAGGGGCGTATTTACCTAGAATGCCAACAACTGTCCTAGCAGTGTCTGGAGAAACCATGGCTTTGAGGGAAGGGAATAAGAGAGAGAATATACTATTGGAGGAAGAAAAGTAAAGATGAAGTTGTTTGAAGGAAGTTGAGACAAGGAGGGAGGAGGTGGGGAGGGTTTAAATAGAGATCATGGGAGGGGAGGAAGGTGAGGTGTAGGTGACTCAGTGAGTCCACCAAACTTGTTATCCGAAGCTTTTAAATCTGGTTGGTTAGGGGCATGACATGTATTGGGGTGGTGTAAGAACAGATTAAACACATGGATATAGGGAGTTATGAAGATGGCATGGATAAGTGGCACGGTTTTCAAGGTTTTGCTCAGAACCCTGGTGAGATTTTCAGGCACTGATTGCTTCACACCTCCCTCCCTCCTTTGAATGTCAAATGTTTTTTACTTTTTTTAGTTAAATTTTATTCATTTTTTGTTTGCATTTATTGTGTGGTGGGAGGTTTCATTTCAAGAGAAATGAATGTTTATCCATCTCTATTACGTTGGTCTTATCCTTTACTTTGACAGAAGTAGTAGTAGTAATTAAAAAAAGAAGAGGAAGCCAATGGAAAATTAGATAAATATATACTTTGAGTTCTTCTTTTTCTTTTTTTTTCAAGAATTGTGGCTGATTTTGTTTGTTTTCTTCTTATAAGTAGGTCTAGTGTAGATGTCAGTGACACGGAAAAAAGTTACACCACTAGGGAACATAAATTTGTAGTGCGGCTCCCTGGTTGGTTTGTGGCGTGTTAGAATTATTGTGACATAAATAAGGAAGATTTTTTTTAATGCACAAAGTTTGCTGGATTGAAAAATGTTGAATCACCGACTTAAGATTCAACATATGATCTTATCCATTGATATATATTATTTAATTCGACAATGTTACGTAACGGATTTATATGTAATATTTTTATAGGTCTCATAATTTAATATAAATTTAATCAAAACAAACATTTTTTATACTCGGCATTGTGTAACAATTAACTATGTTTTTACAAAACATCTTCATAGTAGGATGGTAAATACACCCTTCATTAGTAAGTTAATCTGGATTCGACTCCGTATCATGTTAACATGGAAGATTTAATAAAAAAAATACTTTACAATAAAAAACATCTTCACAGTAAGATGGTTAATCCACCCTTCATTAGTAAGTTAATTTGGATTCGAGTCACTGTCATGTTAACATGAAAAGATTTAATAAAAAAATACTTTACAATAAAAAAATGAATTGTCTCTACCTCAGATCGTATTTAACTGTCATGATGTTACATGCAAATCATGCATTTTGTAAGGACTGAGAAAGTGAATTCACATGTAATTCGTGATTCTCTCTCTCAAAAAAAAAAATCACTTGATTAATGAATCCATAATAGTTATGTCATCAATGGGATGATTGGTTGATAAATATAGCAGCTCATCATCAATCCATTCCAAACTATATAAAACAAAAAAAACATTGGATAGCAGCATGGAAAGGCAATGTGCTTCATTAATAAAGCCCTCTCGCTTTTGGGGCTGCTTAACTAAATTATGAGATAGATTAAAATTTTGGGATAAAAATGTATTAGGAATTTAGGATAGCTCATGTATAAAGAAATTTCTTATTTGGTCTCTTTAGTTTTAAATTAAATGGTTTTAATCATGTGAACTCAAAATTTAATCAATTATTTAGTCAAACACATTTTAAGTTTGTGACAAAAAGATGTCATCTTATTACTTTTGGTTAGGATATTGAAAATGTTGTCAATTTTTATTTGATTTAGTGGAGTCAATTTTTGGGGAAATTTTTTTAATTTGTTACTACGGGTCATTGATAAATCTAGTATAGAGAGTTCCTTGTTCGCAAGAATCTAGTTCTTATATATTCTGTGAAATAAATTTTTTCTTAAGATATCCAGGAATAAGGATTCCACAACTGGTTTGTATAGACCACTGTAATTATCAATGACGGCGCTTCATTACCCTCCCTTCGGTCACCTCACTCTGATCGCCCTACGTTGCGTTTCACTTCACCCTCCTTCGATCACCTTCTTTTGGGATATGATCTTCTGTGATTTGCTACAAAGAACACCCTGTAACAACCAAAGACCCACGCATAGAGAAAAAAAAAACAAATATATTTGAATAGATTCTGACAATTAAGAGTCTTTTTAATTGAAGGTTTTACTGAGTACTGACACATTCTCATTGGTTACCAATGGGGTTGATAAATATAAGTTTTTTTTTAATTATTTTTGTTATGATCGTAATAATAAAGTTTTTAATTATTTGGATAAAACTTGAATAAAGCATGCATAAGGATTTATAAAATGTGAAAAAATGATGACCATTGATTTGACAATTAATTTATAAGAGGTAGTAATATTTTATTTAACAGTAGATCAACATACTCTTTTGAATTGAATAACATGAAATAACTTAATTTCAGGGATTGGCTAGAATCCATATACTATTTTACACCGGTTAATTTTGACATACATATTCTTATTTA
This sequence comes from Acorus calamus, assembly GCA_030737845.1. Lineage (NCBI taxonomy): Eukaryota > Viridiplantae > Streptophyta > Magnoliopsida > Acorales > Acoraceae > Acorus > Acorus calamus. Next base: position 27,234,341 of record CM060877.1, on the reverse strand, counting down.
TTATAGCCTTTCAAACACTTATTTGAGGCTATTATGACTAATTCCCAATTATTTTGGGCCCTATTCTCAAATCAAACGGGGGCTTAGCCGAATAGTTGGGGAATAGAGTTTAATAAGGTGTAAAAACATGTTAGTTTACAGAGAACAAGTGGATATAGCTATATCAGAATGAATGAAAATAAAATGGTATCAGTGTTTCACATTCCTATTGAAATTGAGTTATTTAACCTAATTTATTTCACGGGTATAAGGGAGTCTTAAATGTCAAATTACATGTCACCATCTCTTATAAATCACAGGGTCACGTGTCAAATAATTTTTTCACCTTTTGTAACTCTCTATCAACATCTTATTCATATTTTATCTATAATTTATCCAGATCAACCAAACAACATAACATTCATTATTACATTTTTCAACAAGAATAATTAAAAATACAATTAAACAGAAAATAACTTATTCCTTATCTATACTCCAATAGTTATCAATCCGAAAATAACTTGTTGTTACTTAAAAAGGGGATTAACACAGTAAGTTTAATTAAACCATTATTTATTCAATCATCTGCCCAGATAGAGAATTCAAAGATCACAAATGAAGTATGGTTTACACATGATGGGTGTCAATTTTTTTCTTATATCATGATATCGTTGCTGGAATGTATCTTTATTCTTCAAGCCCTGTTTTGGGGCACAAATGAATGGGTTGTTTCTCTATAAAATCCAAGAAATATACATGGATAAATTAGCATAAACCCCTGCTATAATTCTAGGGGATCCAGAATAGCCCATGCTTTGTATATCCTAATTTATTAGTATGACCAAACAAAAAAAAATTTACAAGTACAGACAAAGAATGACAACGGAGTAAGAAAAATGCCAAAAACCATATCATATACCAATCCATCTCAAATAAGACTGGCATCGTTTGGTTGTACGATTTGATAGCTTTTGTGTTTGCAGTAAACTACAATCGTGCAACTAAACAATTTTATTGTAACAGCTTCCTGCAGACAGATTTTAAAACCAGATTCCTGTAGAATCAATTTTACAATCCCGCAACTAAACACACCCTATGTCACACTCAAATGGGAGAAGAATGTTGTGCACTAGATCACTCTGAATGAAGATCAATATCTATAGCGATAAATAGATCTAAATGAATGAAATATAACACGAGCAAAATACATAAAAATAAGAAGCAATAAACACTAGGATTTACAAAATTCCCTTAATCTGAGGTACATCCACAGATAGAAAACTACACAGTAGAAAGTCTTTACAATCCCTTATGGCTCAATCCCTCCCACATCTCTCTCTCCCTCTCTTGATTCCACACAATGATCTAGGGTTTCTAGATCTAGGATACAAAAAATTCTCTTGCACACAAAAGATGTGAGGTTTAACAAGCTTTTTATAAGCCTTACAGGGATCAAAGGTGAATCCCTAAGAGATGGAGTGAATGCTAGTGGTTATGACTCATTAAACAACAAAATATGCATCTTGGATCTTCTTGATTGAATCATTCGTCTGCAGTGCGGGGGGTGAAAAACCTAGCTCTCGGGCTTGTGGTTTGTCTGGATGGTCGGTCTAATCAATGTCCAGACCATGACCTGGAAAGTAGACAGACTCCCCTAAAACGGGGAGGGGTTAAAGTTATAACACCGACCCAAAAAACTACATAATAGCAGCTTGGTTCTTCTTTACCCTATAATGGTAAGGGTATAGCCGTGTTGGTTGGGAAGACAGTGATGATACGTGAATCAAGAAAACCTTTCGGTGCATTCATGTACGATCTTTATTTTTTTGAAAAGAGCAATTGTGTTCATTCAAAGATAATTTCACACTACAGAGTATAGACAAAAGAAAAGCTTCTTAAGTACATTAATAGGAACCTAACTATATAAGTTAATATTCTGCAATGCACGCTCATGTACTCTTTGATCCACTGGACCACATATCATAAGAAAATGAAAACAAAAAAGTTAAAAGGACTAACCAACTTTTGTTTATTCTGGTGGGGAGGCCCTCCAAATGCCAAGGCCTCACTTTTTTGTCACCATGTCAGTGCTGTTTGAAACCTGCATTTACTTGAAATAGATCAGAATAACAAACAAACAAAACAATTTCATTTACTACATCATCACCAAAGAAGCATCAACCACAAAAAAATATTGAATTGAATGTCTTTAATTACTTCCTTCAGACTGAATTACAAAAAGACAGTACTGACAGTTTTGGACCCACTTGGCCATGTGTCCCAATGAGGTCAGCCAAGTGGACTCAATTTTGGATACGGTCAAAAATGTTGGGAATTTTGAAACTGAGGACAGTTATTTTGTCTACAGTTATATGTATTCCTTGTGATATTTCCAATCTTTCTAGATGAACCACAATGGGATACAAAATGAAGGTGTAGTTTAAGTTATCCATTCTCCTGTTTTTAGATGTAATAACTCTGTGTGTGCTGGAGTGGAATATACAGAAATGCAATACCGGATATGCATGCAAATTAGTCAAAATCGTGACGCAATATAGTGGATAACAAGCTATCCTGAATAACACTATGATGCCCTCATTCAAGAAAGGTGCCCCCAATCTGTGAATGCCCTGATAGTCTAAGCTGCTCATGACATGATTTTGTTTCTGAAGCAACTTCTGTGATATTGTGTGCCATGTATTGCTGGAAGTCTATCTGTTTTGGAGATGGTCTCAAGCAATGGGAAAATGGAAAGTTCAGCCATTCTTGGTTGATCACATCAATTATGTCATTCCAGAGAAAAAAGGTCTTGGTGGGCGGCATACCTGAAAGCCAAATATCTTTTTTTGACCAAAATTTGGGGGGGGAATATTTTTCCTTTTGTTTTTATTAAATTTTCCACCCTCATATATATATATATATATATAAAGAGGTCGAATTGGGAGGGAATTTATTTTCCCTCTCTGTACAAACAGGCTTAGGGAGCCAACACAGGTGCAAATTTTGGGTTGATGCAATGATATCTTTCTATAGTTCAACTTTAATGCCTAAACAAACAAACAATACGCAGATTACGTGATTCCACAAAAATTACCTTCATCCACGGAGGAGAGGAAAAATATGTCAAGTAATTGAAAACTAAAAAACTCTCAGTCCCTCTCCTGACCACTGCCCCTTTCCCACAAAGTAATCTCATATGACCGCCTCTTAAAAAACATAATCCCTCCAACCCTAACAACGGAGAGTGGAGAAATATGGGTGACAAAAATTCAGGTCAGGGACAGTCCCCCTGAATCAATGAATCCCGCGAGTCAGTTATCATTTCAGTGATTCAGGCCTTCGACCCTCACACTACAAGCCTTTGAGAATAGGCCTTCTTTTACTAGAATGCAAGACATCTCATGATGGTTTCTCCCTATAGATCTGGAGTTCGACTACCTCCATGGTTACCTGCTGCATAAGGTTTGTGGGCTACTCTGTACACACATGGTTTTTCTAAACACTTGTTGGGTTTTCTCATTATCAAAACACAGGTTTGACGAGTTGAAAAAAAAAATATCTTCCCACATTCTTCTACCTACTTTTCCTTATTGACTGGGGATTTTAAATCCTGGCTGCGTGTGAGCCATAGAGACGTGACAATGTAGCTTTCAACCTCGAAAAGTGAATCATAATCCTCCTATCCACATCATACATAAAAAAAATGAACTTCATATGATAGAACTGAAACAATATTTCATCTACCAAGTTCCATATGAATCAGAACGAGGAGGTGATGGATTTACACGTGTCATATTCTGATTTTTTCGAAATCAGACAAGTGAAAAAAGTGCTATAAATATAAAACAATATCCTCGTCTCCAAATCTCATCCAGTTCTTCAGCTGGACATTGTAAATAATTAGTAGCATTTTTCTACTTTTCAAATTACATGACATTATTCTGAACATCAGTTTATGAACATTCCTACAGTCATTAACAGACCATTAAAAGAAGTAACATCATTTTTACTCTAACACCAATGCATACAAATCTAAAACTAGCTGGACCATCACTATATAATACTCGACTCTATTCACATGCATACTGCAGGATCAATCTATGGTGTGACAAAAGGTATGAATGACAGGTTTTTTAATGACATAAGTGAAGCGTATAACTGGTCTTTTAGGATGACACAATTTCATGATTTTAGATTATGAGGGGAAAAAAAGTAAATCCTAAATCCTTATAAGATCTTTAATATATAATCATCAGCGCATTCAACAAATCATGCATAAGTATCTTACCACATTACAAGTTAAACAGGAATTCATCATAAAGTTGAACCAATATAATGGGTGGAATCTGGACTGCTTCAGATCTGAATAAAAAAAAACATTATATATATATACCTTTTATACAAGACTATACAGACTAATACCCAACTCTCCCCAGAAAGATTGGTTTTCTTTGGTGGTAAAAAGTATAGTACATACTGCCACGTTACACTCTAGTCTCTTAATCTCTTGCAGGCACATTGTTCATCCTAACTTGAAGGAATGTCTTCTTGGGCTGATAATGATGAAACATGTCAATATCACTGAAACATGATCTACACCAGCGAGAAGAATGACATACAATATGAAGAAAAAAAAAGTGTTTATTTGTCAGTTCTGGTCTAACCACTACAAGGCTGACAGTAGCCCCAAACATCTGGATCTTTTTCATTAAAAAAGAAGTATATGAGCGAAGTTGTTTTGCACAAGATATCCAATAGATAAGAACACTGTGAAGTGGGCTCAACTCACTAATCTGAACAAGCTTGCTTCCTGATCACTTCATTAAGCTTGCAATTGTATGCTTAAGTATGACCACTCCCAGAGTTCTTTCAGTTACACTTAAGATCTGCAAAAAAAAAAGGATAAAGGCTTTCATGTGTATTCATTTCTTCCAGTTGAAATGATTCGCTGTCCCAACTTACAGTTTAAAAATACCATATATGCATGTAAACGATAACAAAGAGTTAGGATAAACTTGAATAATAGAGGGCAAACACATGGATTACGATTCACATATAGTGCTCCCATTTCTTAGAATTCTGGTTTGAAATGCAAAAGAATGCTTAGTCATGGTCCAAGTTTATGGGGGGGGGGGAAGAAAACAAAGAGCATTCATATACATGTTATATGAGAGCTCCTAACAGAACTAGTATCAACGTTTAAACTTGCCATCCACAACTAACGAGTTTGAGCAATTATCTGTTGAAGGAGTAAAACAACTAGGAGATGTTTCGGTAACTCATAATTCATAAATGACAAGCATTTAGGTTAAATTAGTACAAGTTTACAAGGGTACTTTTTATTAGATATAATTTTTCCATATAATTTACTGGTGAGATCTGCATGTGAAGTAAAGACATTTTGAGGATCTTGCCAAAATTTTCACATTAATGTTTCATAAGATACTCCTTTTCTTAGCCATTTGGAAATTAAGAGTGTGACCAACAAAAATAAAAGGCAAATCAACTAAAATAAAAAGCATTGATCAAGCAAACCTTTAGGCAAAAGCATAATTGAGGTTCTTTTGTTACCAGGCTAAGCAAAAGTAAACCAAAAATATGCATACATATAAAGTAAGAGAAATGCCTAAACTACATGTAAGTGTTGTGAAGGAGTGACGGAAAAGCTACTGCCCCAGGGTTCCTTGATGATCTTCACAGGAAGAACTTTTAGGAGAACTGGACTGGAGATTAAATGTGCTCCCTGTATCGCCAGGAACATGTACTGGTGCTGGAAGCTTATCCTTGCACAAGAAAATGTCATGATACAAGTAGCTTCTTATCCTTAAAGTCACCTCAACTAAACCATCTCAAGTCCCTACAACTTGTACACACACGTCACAGAAAACCAGCCCTGTGTTCTAAATATCTAACAGTGAAAATGTGTAATAGGAGGAGAATATAATTCAAACTCAATGCTCAAATATTAGGCCTGATTTCTGGTACCCAGAAAGCAGTGAGCATTTCGTGTCAAATCTGCATACATGTCCAAGCCCATAGGCATCTACTGCAAAAGGAGAAAATTGTTTTCTTGGTATGATCTGAAAGTTGCCTCAGTTAATCTATTAATCTCTGATAGAGATCCATCTCTCCCTTCCAGGTATCAATCTCATTAGTTGGAACAAGCATTCATGTCGTCTGCATATTTAGCAAAGCTTCCTGAGCAAATAAAAGGAAACGAGGGATCTCCAAGTACAAGGTAAAGAAAAATCAAAGGAAATGACGAGAATGGATACAAGGAACCCATCATATCTGAACCACACATTACCCATAGTGGTGGAAGGCATATCTATGCCAAGGATCAAACATTCAAACCCATGACTGTAATAAATGACTACTTCTCCCTTTCCTAATGAGTTGTGATAGCTAGTCTATCTTTCCCTCAAAAAAGGATCAAACCCATGATCTAAGATTTGATGAGATGCCACCCAAATATTCTCCATGTAGATTCTCTTGTGTTGGAATCATTGAGCGCCAACTGAATACTCTAACACACCGCTTGAGGAACTAATTATTGGAACTTTACAAGGTTGCTACGATCTCTTCGTCTGCGCCTCTTATGGAACCATCTCCACATGCTTTGAGGTCTCTAAATGAACAATTAAACCCCAAGGCCACACCTCCTTTGCCCAAATCCGAAAACTAATCAAACATCCAAAGAAGAGGTGATCTGTTGTTTCTTCCTCCCTCCCGCAGATCTCGCATGTGTCATTGCCGTCTTGTGTCCATTTCAAACGACTTAACAATTAACTTTAGTAATGACATTGTCAAGGGTTAGGAGCCACATAAACAACGGATCTTCAAAGGTGCAAGCGCTTCCCAAATAAGGCACTCGTTCCGAATAGTTGAAATGGCTTGAAGGGAGTGCTTGTTAACCTTCCAGTAAAAGGTCTTAATGGAGAAACCAGAACGTGGAGCCAACATCCAACAAACCGTGTCCTCATCTTCCAAATTTAATTCCACCTCTTAGAGCGCCACGAGGAGAGAGGATAACTCCAATAAATCATAAAGATTACTAAAGACAGAGATACCAAATGATGGGATTATCTCCCACATGTGAAACAATCATAAATAACATATTGATTTCAATAAGCCACTCAAACCAATTTCAATAACAAATCACAATAACCAATTCAAAGAGAATCACCCATGTCTCTACAATAATAAAACAAAAGATTGCATGATACTTGTAATTTTATAAATCCGTATTCTCCAAATACACCCATCCTCCCTTTGAAGATCCGCTCATTTCATGATGCCCCCAACATACCATGTGAGGTGTGTGATAAAAATGCAGTTGAATTAAAACCTCCAGCTTCAATGTGGCTGCCAACAGAAATGTTTTGAACAACCAACTTATTGTTTTTTTTATATTTAGAATGTATGATCTCCATTATCAGCAATAGATGTAAATCTATTGAAATCCAAGACACATTGAACAATTAGAACACCCATTTATATGGAGAAAAAAAATGTTGAAAATAATCATATCCGAATCCAATTCCAATAATCCATACTGATTGAGAGAAAGGACAAACCTGAACAATCTGTTCCGACATCGACAGGCATCTGGGCATCCACATGTGCTGTCTCTTCGTCTCTACATCTTCATCGGCTCGATAGGTACAAGTGTACAACCCCCAACATTCGCCCTCGACAGCCTCGTCTGTCTCTCAGGCCCCCATCGTCACCGTCGAATCCTCCAAATGCGATTCACCGTTTTTTTTTTTCAAAAACAAAAACCACATTTTTATGATAAATAATGTCACCCAATTTATTAAAATATATATTTAATTTTTTATAAAAGAATTATAGACGATTTTAAAAAAATAAAAATATATATAATCTGTGTTATACTGAAAAATGAATTATGTATAACATTTTTCTCTTTTAAATTATTTAATTGATTCAAACATGTAAAAAAAATACAAATAAATTAATTTTCTAAACACAATCTTTAACTTTTCAAATCACTATCTTTTTTTTTTTAGGTACCGTTTGGGAGAGCAGTTTGAACGCGTTCGCGTCGGCCGACTCGGTACACCGCCACCGCCCAAACAAACACAATATGAGCCGTTTGCGTTTGAAATAAAAATATGCGTTCGACGCCTATTTTTTCTCGCGGATCAGACGCATGGAAACAATGATTCGGCCAACGCGGAGCAATTCCTCGGACGTAGAGGTGCCCAACCCGAAGCCAAACGGTACCTTAGACTAAAAATCTTATGATTAAAATCTAATAAAAGAAACTATATTTCTAAAATAAAAAATCTTATGATTGAAAAATTAATAAACAAAATTTTAAAAAAACTGAGTTTAAAATACAAAATTTTAAGAATCTTAATATTTCAATCGCACAACATTCTATACCATTGAAACCCAAAAATGTCATTTCAATACACATTACAGAAGGCATGGGTTAAAGGGCAGATGAATTATTTGATAAATTTTATAAATTCATGATTTTGTTTGGTAATTCTTCATTTAATCATGATTAGAGAAAAAATTCCTAAAAATTGTGTTACCGCACCATGTCCATCCCATGTTTGAAATTGAACAAATCATTTTTTAGATTTTGAACATGCAACACTGGTCCACAGAGTCCATGTTTCCTAAAATGGCTCATGCTTTGGTACCATACATGTCCATTTTCTGACAAACCAACAAATAAAGATCATTAGAATCTAGCTGGAGCAGCCTAATTTTTCTCCAAACTCAGAATAAAGACATCAAAATATTCCGGTAAAGTTCAGTTTCAATTCCAACAAATGAAAGCAGACACAACAGAATATTTGAATCTCCCTCTTCCTGTTGCAGGACTATTACAAATACCCAATTCCAGAAATATAAGTTATATGGGGTCTGAAAGGCGAACGTATGCTTGAGAGTAGTTCGAAACCCAAAAATGGAGGGGGGCAAAGTAAACATGATATGGGAACTACACGATCCGCTCCAGCTCTTTGGCATAGCTGAGTGTCTGATTGATCAATTGCAAAGATGGTATCTCCTTGCAAGGGGCGGAATCTTTAGCCTCTTGGAAGAAAACACAGCCGTTTGTTATCTTCCATTTTGGATGCTCCTGCATGTAACAGGTGGTGAAAAAAAAGTAAAATTACTTCTGCACATGAATTGCATAATGATATGGATTGTTTGGTAGAATAAAATGGTCTCAATTCAGTTAAGTCACCCATTGGTGCATGGAAAAGTCTGTCTTGTGTTAAATCTTGATTAAAGAAATTTCATGACATTTCTCAACAGATATGAGTAATACTGCTTCCAGAAGATCAATCAATGATACAAGGGTTATAACATTCAGATACTTCTGCGATCATTTATGTAAACAATATATGAAATTACCTTTTCCTCAATATATATACACACATAAATTTGAACTAGATGGTTGCGTTTTAGGAAAAGCCGTTCAAACTCGTGGCCTTATTTAGACAAGTGACCAGTTGAAACACAATACCAGAAATTATTTGTTATTCACAGCATCCTATCTGGTGAGATGTGGAATTTCCCATACACCATAATCCTTTTTTAGACATAACATTAAGGTGATGTAAATAAAAGGTACAATCATAAAGCATGTGTGAAATTGGCTGTATACCTCTGCAATGTAATCTGAGAGTTCCTTAACTGAGGAAAACATCAAGATTTGTTTGGCATCAGCAATTGAAAGATACTCATATGCCTTTTCACTGCATCCAGCAATCTCATCTCTGCAGGTGTCAAATAGCAGTGAGGAAAAAAGAAAAGAAACAATAAATTAACTTTGATTTTTAATATATTTTTAATAAGACAAACAAGATTGAAAAACTTGCCTGACTGTCTTCGCAAGAAGATCCATAAAATAAACATAGGTATCATGTGGCACAGACTGTCTAGCACTCAGTACGCGGTTATATGCACCTTCCATAAAGGACTGTTCTAGTTCCACTGCATGCTTGATGCAAGAATTCTCCAATGCACTAGAGGGGAGAAGCTCTAACTCAGTGTGAAATTCTGCTATTCTATTCTGAACAAGGAGTCTCAGAAGGTTAAGGCCCAAGATTGGGTACTCCTGAGGTGATGGAGGGATGATGCCACTGATAAAGAGAACAGGTCAATTGTCAAATAGTATTGAAATTGAAAGAAAATTTCAAAGAATCAGGAGGAGTCAACTAGTACAAACAACAATGGAAGCATCTCATGTCCCCAACTAGTTCTGTCATAGAACTCAAGAGTTAGCATACAAAAGGAACAAATATGAACATATGAATGATTTATGTCTACCATAAGATAGCACCAAACCAAGAAACTCAACCACTATCTTGAGACAATTTTATTAAAACCAGACGGGCAGTGAACCAAGAAAAATCAGAACTCCAGTTCAATTGGTTTGCACTGAGGACATCAGCAAGTGTCATATTTGTATTTATATTTTCAGTATATAATACAATTTTACATTAAATGAGACCTTTATGCCCTTCTCTGAAATACTGTTGGCAACATAATGAGGATCCCCATGCATCCACATTTATCACACACGAGGCAGCAACTGCTCTTTCCAAGCCAAATCATAATTTATAATGCAAGTGCAGGTTTCCTTCCCTTTTTCCTAGCAATGGAGTCATAGAGTGCATTAAATGCAATCTAATAATGTTACCCAGTCAGTCAGCTTTGACACCTCTTCCCTGGATTTTAAATGAGACAACAGACATCTTATTGTCCTCTCTGAGGTTAATTTAGGCCCTGATCAAGGCAATCCAAGCAATTAAAGCCTCCGATGTGGAAATCTCTCCAAAAGCTACCACAACACACAGGGTATGCCTCAAATTTGTTGCCACCACTTCTTATAAAATAATCTTCTATGCTTCTTCTCCATTGGTTGATGCCAACCCAACAAACTCGCACAAGAAGCAGATCGAGACCAATCCATGAAGTTTTTTCCCCTTTCTTTTAATTAGAAAAGGCATACTTCCCATGATATATTAATGTAATTGTAAGATCCAAGATAGAGAAGAAAAAATTAGAGAGAGGGCACAA